>VMDO01011001.1:0-68945 GCA_007922755.1 Pedetes capensis
ATATTTTTGGTTTGTTTCCTTAAGACAAATTTAGAAAAGCCAAAGAAATCTTGAAGTGTTCTTAATTCTATTATCAGTTACTGAATATTTTATTTTCTTGTTTCACAAATATAAATAATTTAATTATTTCATGGTAAATTCTTATTTCATTATGTAGGAATAGTTTATCTGATATTCCAGCAAATAGACTTGTTTCATTAATTGGATCTTTTCATATCCCTGAAAATTATAGTAGCAATACACTTATATAAAACACTGTTGTAAATTAGCCTATATATTTCTAAAGCAAAATAAACTAAAGGAAACTTAGTCACCTTAATTATTAGAAGTAAACAATGAGGTTTCACCAATAAAACGATCCAAGTGCTTGAACTCAAAAGGAAATAGGTAACATAAAAAATTCATACCTATTTATACCCATCAACTATAAGTGTCTGACGTTATTTATAGACTATGTTGTAGAAAATTACAATTTAAAAACTGAATTGTTTATTTGAATGAAAAATATTTCTCAAAAATAGAAATTCTCCTTGCTTCCCCTAACTTTTCTGGTTTGTCATTTGTAATCAACATATTTATGATTATGTGTATGTGACAATAAATTTTAAAAAATTGGTACACACTTCTGTTTCCAGATAACTAACATTGTAGCTGGGTAAGCATGGCATCAATAGATGAAAATCTCTAAAATATTAAGTATGTTCATAATAATGTGATATCTTCACACAGTGCTTGATATTCTCAAAGCACTTTTGTGAATATATTTTAATTGACCATTACAGATAGCAATTATCAATGGATAAATGTTCAATTAAAGAAGTGTCATAATTCAAAAGGTATTCAAAAGGTAATATATTACTAAATGAGTAACAAATATCACATGATCTCACAAACATGTGAAATCTAAAATTGTTAGCTCATTGGAATCTAAAAAACTTAACTCAGACAAGGAAAGAATTGAATGATCATTCACAGGGGCCAGGAGGTGAAGAGGATTTGGAGTGACATTTGTCAAAGAAAACTAAATTTCAATTAGATAGGAGGCATAAGACCATTCTAGTCACCAGTAATTATCAGTACATCTTGACTGTATGTTCGATCTATTTCAGACTGCAGAAGGAGTTCAAGTTTGAGGGCAGAGGCAACCTTTGAAATTTAGGAAGAACCCCTGTCTCAAGACAAAAAATAAAAAATGGGCTCAGAGTGCAGCTCAGTCGTAGAGCACTTGAAAAACATTTACAAAAGCCTTGGGTTCAACTCCCAAGTACTGCATAATGAATAAATAAATAAATACAGACATCACAGATTTTGTTAAAGAATGTTGTTGTTGTTGTTGTTGTTGTTAGGTGCCATCAAGTCGTGTCTGACTCATAAGGACCCTCATAGGGTTTTCAATGGCAGATTGTTTTCGAGATTGCCTTGGGAGTGGGTTGCCATGTCCTTCTCCCATTTTTGCGGTGCTGGGAATCGAACTCAGGACCTCAGAGACTGCAGAGCGGTGCTCTACCACATTAGTTAAATCCCAGCCCTTGTTAAAGAATAGTGGGGAGTTTATTGAGGAAAGTGTGTATTAGCAAAACTGAGTATTATTGGAAGAGTAGTAGGGTGAAAAATCTCCAGTTGCCTCACCAAGTTTGTATTATTGAGTTAAAAATTTTTCACAGGAGTACAGATATCTAGGGTCTTTCACAAATTTATTCATTTGGTATTAATCCCTTCAGGGTAACTCACTTTTTAAATTTAGTATAATTTTTTCTCTTTTTTTGACTCAATTTCCTTTACATTAGAAACACATCTTACATAGCTGTTTATGGTGAGGATGAAGTGAATGGCAATGCATAGTGTATTCAGAATTGTGCTATCCTAGGGCAAGCACTGTGCAGTGGTCTGTACAATCCACACAATGGGAAGGACATTATTTTATTTTCACTGTGATATCAAAACTAGAACAATACTTCATTCTGAAACGCTGATCATGGACACAGGGAAGCTCATGATGTCCTACATTCCTTCATTTGCAGACATTCTGGTGCAGTGTAAAAATCCTCAAATAGTAACCATTCAAGTAAGAGTATTAGTGAAGATGTTATCACTTCACTGTAAGCTGTCCACTGTAAGTCCCCTATCAGGACTAAAACTCAGTTTACCTGAGTGAAAATGAGTTGATTGGCTTAGACAGTCTGTAATGTCTCTCCCAGCTCTGCATTTGCTTTGAGATCTAAATTGCATTTTCAGACAGATATTAAAACTAAGGACATACTAGAAATTTCTCTTAAAAGAGAAAACATATATTATATGTGCTGTTACAATTTTCCTGTGATCTTAACATTTTCTGTAGAGAATTAGTTCCTTCCTAGGCCTTGATTACCAGAGATCTGATTTTCTGATGTTGGAAAAGTTCAGGGAACTGCCACGAACAGGTGACTAACTTTGGGTGGGAGACACTAACCATTACCTAAATATTTCCAGGTCTCTGTGGCCTTTGCTTCATCTTTAGTGACTCTGAATTTCCTGTGAGCATTAGAAGGATATAGGCTTTAGAAGGATATTGATGTCACACCAAGGTGACACTCAGGAGAACAAACTGATGGATTCTCAGACGTGGTCACTCTCTAAATTCTTGACACATTTTGATTTAAAAGAAATCTTGATTTCTTTTAAAGAAGATCACATTTCTCATAAAAATCCAGTCTAATGTGTCTGTCTGAGAATTTTAGTGAGGTAGTAAAAAATACAACTAAGAATCATGAGGAAAGAAGAGAAAAATAAAGGTGCTAGGTTTTTTTTTCATTTAACAATCAGTTTGTAAGAACTTAAGCTAAAAATCTATGTATAAATTAAACCTTGTATCTCCAGATACACTTACATGAATGAATTTCTATCACATAGTCGTGTCTAGCAATGCAATGGATAGAGAAAGAGAGTTTGTTAGCTCAGAGAAGCGATCAGCACTATAACCTGTGGGTCATATACAGCCTGCCACATGTTTTTATAAATAAAATTTTATTAAATTCAGCCACATATTTTCTCTCATTGTTTTTTCTCTCAATAGCAGTATTTGGTGGCTGCAACAGAAACTACATGTCCTAGAAAACCTAAAAGATTTATTATCTGGCCTTTTATAGAAAGTTTGTTGACCTTTGGCTCAAAACAGTGCTTTTGTTTTAGGGTGTTGAGTCTGGAGGGGTTAATGATATCCAGAGAGATGCACAATCTGTGAGACCCTTATATCTTCAAATAGTGTTTAAAATTGTTGATAAAATTATTATTATCTGGGAGTGAAGTACTCTGTTTTAATTCCCACTTGTAAACAAAATGTGGTTAAACCTTTAACAGCACATCCATTGAGATATGAATGGGTTAGTCAAAATCCCATCCTAAAATAGATGTGATAAGGTACCATCTTAAGATGTTAATGGATTGCTTTTCCCTAACATTTCTTTTTCCTCTGTGATCTTTCCCTGTACTCAGTCCACCATGGCATCCCATAAGACAGTTAAATGTGATATTTGTATTCTTTCACTTTCTAAATTTCAGTTTGCAATATTTTCTATCACAAAGGCATCATATCTTCCATAGTCAAGAGAGAAACCATCACATAGTGAAGACAGAAATCCCAATCTTGCAATCTTTATCCTCTCTCACCTTCTCATTCTTTTCTATTATTGTAAATCTGTTATTTTCCATTAAACACATTTTTTCTCCCATTCACTATCTTTTCCCTGATCAGGTCTCCAGGCTTGTCCCATGTTAAGGTATCTTCTCCAAACTGTCAACGTTTTCTTTCTAAAGCTTAGATCTAATGTTCAACTTTAGAAATCACAAATGCCCTTCAATGCTTACAGAACAAAATCTATGCTCTTTAGCTTGATATTTAAAGGACTTAGATAACTGGATTTCTGCCTGAAATGTCCTTTCTTTTGTCTTCATTTTATGAATTCCTTTTTATTCTCAAAAGATGTGTCAGGCATCAGTTATCCTGGGGAATTTTTTCTAGTTACATGTCTTCCTTCAAATATGGGTTAATTATCTTTGTTGCCTGTTCTCCATATCCCTCTGTTTGTGCAGCTGTTACAGTGGAGTGCTCTTAGCTCATAGAGAAATGGAAGGAAACAAAGTGCCGCCAGGAAGAGGGAATTTTTCATCTCATACCAAGTCCCCTGAGGCTTTTGTGAAAGGTGTGAGACATGTCCTCTGGACCTCATAGCATTTAGGGAAGAAGTGGGAGACAATGATCCTAAAGTCACTCCCATAGGAGTGCCTGACATCTAAATTTGGGTTTTGGTAATAAAAGGGTCTCTTGTTTCTACAAGTTGAAGGTGTCTAAAGATATTCCGGTAATATCATATCCCATACAGCATACTGCTCATAACTGCTTACATAAATTTCAACTGCCAGTCAAACTCCAAACTACCTTTCATCTTTACCTTTTGTTACTTCTTTCATTTTTCTTCCTGTTTTGTCATTCAAGCCACGCAGAGTCACTTTCCTGGTGCATATCTTCTTATATACCTGTGATTTGGGCCCTGTCTTACTTCTCTCTGATATATCTGATCTCAACAGATTTTTCTCCTTCTGTCCTTCCTTCTATTCTACTTTCCATTCTTTCCTTCCTTTCCTTTCCTTCCTTCCTTTTCTGGAAACAGGATAAGTTTACAGCAAAAGACTTGTCATGATCCCACTGACACCAAGCAGACTAGCTCCGGTCAGACTCCAAGGCCTCCTGATAAGGGAAGCTGCAAAAAGTTAGTTAGAAGGCAGACATACGGAGTTTATTGTAAAAACAGGCTGACTTCTGAGAGATGAAAAATTACTCTGTACCCCACTCCCTTAACTGCTAAAGAATTCTTGACTCTGTAACCTTGTTCTCTGCCCCTACCCTATAAAGCCCCTAACCACTGTGAGTCGGATGCTGCTTTCTGAAAGTCTGCTCCTGGGACTGAAAGTAACCGGCTGGCCAGTCTAAATAAGCTTCTCTGCTCCCATCTGTTTGTGTCTTGGAGTATTTTTTTCTGGGTTTCAGCCGCTGGGTACAACACTTCCTTCCTTCCTTCTTTCCTTTCTTTCCTCTTCTTTCTCTTCCTTGACCTTCCTGAATGCTCAGATTACAAATATGCTTGTTCATTGTTTCAGAGATTTTATTAGTTGCCTAAAACTTGGATTTTTCCTCCTATAGCTATCTTGCTGTGACTCTGTAATGTTTTCAATCTTTTCCTACCTTTCTGAATTGGAAAGCTAAACGTTAAAACTGTGCAAGCCAAACATGGTGGTTCATACTGGCAATCTCGGCACTCACTCAGGAAGCTGAGGCAAGAGGACCATGATTTAGAGTTCAGCCTGGGTTTTACAATTAGCCCCCACCTCAATAAAGAAAAGAAAAGGAAAGGAAAGGAAAGAAAAGAAAAGAAAAGGAAAGAAAAGAAAAGAAAAGGACAAACATGTGCCTTTCTTACAGCCCTACAAGTTCAAGCCAGATAATATAAACTTTAAAAAAGATCACTACATCAGCTTATGTATAGACTATTTGTGCCAATTATTCTATAGACTACTCCGAAAGTTGATTGGAATGTCTGATGCAATTTTCAATCCATGAAAATCCATTAGATTGTCCTGTTTGCTCAGTCAGAAAATAGTTGAGCCCAAATCTTGGAATGCTCTCAGCTGATTTCCACTCAGACTCAGAGATTTGCTTTCCAAACTGTGTTAAACTTTAAACTCTGATTTTGGTCTTCCAAAAAAACAAATCTCTTATTAAATAGCTGTATCATTGTACCATAGAAAGGTCTGCCTTCAAACTCAACCTCCTGAAATGAGATACAACTGTCTTAATTAAGCTGACATATTCCTAAGGATGGGAGACTGGTACAATGAACCATCATTTTTTTCCCTATATCGACTTCTGAGAGAGCTATTATTTTCACTTTTTTACATGAGGAAACTTAGGTATAGTGATATTAAGTAACCTCCTTGAAGACACATCAATCAGGGTGAATTACATGAAGATTTAAAAATTTTTTTTAGGCATGATCTCACTATTGAGCCCAGGCTGGCCCAAAACTCACCATGTGGGCCAGGTTGGACTTGAACTAGAAATCCTTCTGCATCAACCACTAGAGAGCCAGGATTACAGGCATGTTCCACCATGCCCTGCAAATCTGTCATTTTTGTAGCTAAAAGCAAATGATTGTGTTTCACATGGTTCAGCCTAAGAATTGAACTCAGCCTTTCCATTACCAACTGAAGTTCTCTGAAGAAACTGTATCTATAATTAAGTACCTATAGACTGCCTCACTTTGGCTGAGTAGAACATTATGATTGTGGAGAAGTAGAACATGGTAGGTCAACTGATTTCAATTTTTTACCTCTCAAAATCTTAATCCTGTCATAAGGCTTAAACAACTAAGATGCCATCTGTCCTCTTATTTTTGAAAATAAATGGCCTCCTCTTATGCATTTATTGCCTACTTAAGCCCTTAACATATCCATTTAAATTTCCATACCTTTCTTCTTACTCTATGATGATGTGTTACTTTTATTACCATAGGCATGGCACAGTGCTTTATATGTAATAGCAACTCAATAAATAGTGTATTGGGCTTTGTAGTTGAACTGAATTCTAGCATGAAGTGTTCTAACAGGAGAGCCTAGGAACTAGAATTCCTCTAGGAAAATTCCATGCTGAGGATGAAGGTATACATCATGCAGCAACCCTGGATCTAGAAGGCCTCATCTCCCAGGAGGAAAAGATTACCTAAATATGCATATTTCCTGGCTTTCATATCCTCTTTCGTGTATGTGTAAGTTGTGACACTGCTGTGAGCAAGACAGAGACAGATTGAACATTTATCTCTCCCTAGTTCTGGCCAAAACTGTAAATAAATTTGTTTTTTCATTTCCCTATAAATCATGTCATTTTCTCTTAATGTGGGTGGGCGGTTGGACCCACAGCCCAGTGTTATGGCTGGAGGCTCCAGTAACTGTGTGAGTAATAAATTGCTCTCTTACAGATTATATTTTACCCAACCACTTCAAGTCATGGTGTTGTTCCGTTTTGCTTCTGTTTTTTTTTTTTTTTTGTGTGTGTGTGTGTGTGTGTGATATATTGGAAATCACTCTATTTTCCCAAAATATATTCTTCAATTACATTTCACAGCATTTCTGTGCATTATCATCCAAATGAGTCTCAATATAGCAGGCCTGCCAGGTGGTCTTTTGAGTAGCTGATACTAAATGTACGTTTTATGTGCTCATTGGGAAGTGCTTACCTTTGGCTCATTACTGCTATTAAACTCATTCAACACTATTGAAATATTTACTCTTTAGCTTTATCCCAGTGAATTACTTTCCTTCAGAAGCGTTTATTATAAGTTCTTAAAATATCAATGTAACTTTACATGACTTATTTTATCTATTTAATAAGCTGTACACTGGAAAATAGTAAGTTTCTGATACCTAATTAAGTTTAATCCCTAATACAAAAAATAACATCAAAAGCCCACTAAGAAATAAATTGGACAACATCTTATTTAACATCTCTCTCTGTGGGTACTGATGACATAAAGTTTTCACCTGCTGCCTACATACACCTTGCTCTTCTAATGATTTGTTGCTTATATCGTCTATCTCCACATATAGGGTAAGATAAATTTCTCTACAAAGCAGCTCTAGGTAACTATCAAATGAAATGCAGTGCAGACTGACAAGTTCAGTTCAGAAGTCTCTACCTTTCTTATATCTCTAAGACTGATCTTTGACACTGATGCAATTACCTTTTAACATCTGGGTCTTCATTTGTATATTTTCAATTCCTAAGAAAAAATTCACACAAATCTGTTAAAAATGAACCTTTTTAAAAACTTCTGTTAACAGCTGCTAGCAGTAGAAGGGCCCACAGGTAGATTAAACTATACAAGTAATCTTGTTCTTTTTGCATGAAAGGCTGGCTAGGCATTACAGTCTTAACTGTCATGATCAGAGTTAAAATAGACATGGATGGAATCGAGTCTTTAAAATGTAGAATTTCTCCATTTTACCATTCATTCATTCATTCACTCACTTCCTATGTTTAGAAGATAGAATGATATAAAATACCAACTGTGAATATCAGAGTATTGAAATAAAGAAGAAACTATTATCAGTTTGGGTGTCTGGGAAACAGAAGATTTCAGGAAGAAGTGGAATTGAATTGAGCAATTTTTATTCATTCAAGAAAAGAAACAATTAAATACTTATTTTGTACCATGTACTTTACTAGACAAAAAATAGTTACAAGAGAGTGTGTGTGCATGCACGTATGCCACCGTAATGTGCTATAAGCCACAGCTTTGCATTTATGTACTGTTTTAATTAAGCTGTAAATATTCAAGATATTATTTTTCTCTCTATAAACTGAAGTATCTTTGACACTGTCCATGTGTTATAAGAAGAAACATTTTATATAGTCTTGAGAAGAAATGCATAAGGTGTTCAATATTTTAGATTAAATTGCCTATATATCTAGGAAGAGAGGGCTGGGATTTAGCTCAGTGGGTAGAGCACTGCGCTGCAGTCTCTGAGGTCCCAAGTTCAATTCCCAGCACCACAAAAATGGGAGAAGGGCCTGGCAATCCACTCCCAAGGCAATCCCGAAACAGTCAGCCATTGAAAACCCTATGAGGGTTGCTATGAGTTGGATACCGACTCGATGGCACCTAACAACAACTAGGAAGAGAATTTGACTTTATTATTGACCAGGCCAAGTAATCATTTGCAGAGTTAATGAAGACTATTTTTCCTGATGTAAATACTAAGATGGGGAATATCACTTTAATAGGCATATCAGGAATATAAATGATATGTTGGAAAGTTAATGGAGACAATTCCATAGAAGCAACAATTCAACCTTGAGAACTTTAGTGGTCTATGAAGTGTATTATTTCTAAATATAGACCTTGAGAGAAAGCATATTAGTTTGACATGGAAACAAAGTAAAATTCAGAACACTTATTTTTATAGTCTTATGCTAGTCTTTATAAAGTTAGCAAAGATAGAGGTGTCCATTCCTTTGGGATTTGTAGAATCACAAGTGATCATATACAGGGAGAATGTTGTTTCAGGCATAATATTGTGTGGATCATGATTGGAGAGATAAAAATCCAAACATGAATTATATGAAAACAAGATAAACGCTGAAATGATAATGGTGGACAGAGAAAGAATTTTGATAAATGAGGAGAAAGACAATGCAGCACACTCCAGGTATGTGGATAAAATGGAGTTCAAACTTGACCAGGATGTGTTTGAAGATCATTTAGGGAAACTTGGGTTTGAGCTGAGAAATTATGCTGGAGTGAACTTTGCAGAAAGACCAAGTTAGGTTTGTAGGAGAATGTCAAAGCCTAGATGATATTTTCCTTAAAGTTCTTAAAAACTAGTGACATATTTTGGATAAATTGGTTAAATGTGAAGATTAGTCAGGCGAGCAGAGGCTTGCAGATTAAAATGAAAGGGGCAGCAAATGTAAACAAGATGCCAAGTTACTCTACATGAACATAACCTGGGCATGAAGTAAGGCTGTGGCTGAGGCAATAAAATGTAGCAAGGAAAAAGAAAAATTGTGGGGGAAAACTATGACAATCCTGTGATGGATTGAACATGTAAATTAAAAGAAGAAGGCTGTTTTTAAAGTGACTGTGAGCCAGATGTGGTAATGCACGCCTGTAATTCTAGCACTCAGGAGGACCAAGTTCAATGACACCCTGGGCTACATAGTAGGATGCTATCTTAACACAACAACAACAGTTGTTTTAAAAAATGGTTCTGAATTTTCAAGCTTATATAATTGTGAAGAAAATAAAGCTATTAACAAAACTAAAGAAATCATATGTCAATTTAAAAATGAATATGTATGAAACCAAGTATGGAGGCACATGCCTCCAGTCTCAGCACTGGCAAGGCTGAGGCAGGAGGATCACTTGAGCCCAGGAGTTCCAAATCAGCCTGGATGACATAGTGAGGACTGACTCTAAATAAATAAATGAAATGAAAAGTAAATTAATTCTCAATAAAATATAGTAAAATGTCTCTTTTAAAAGTGGGGAACCTGAATTGGAGATAATCACCTTGATTTTTTACGTTTTTATTTGAAGTGATGGGAAAATATATGAGTAGTGATACCAACGAGAATTAGAAATTAGTGGCTTAATTATTGAAAATGAAGAAGAGATTTCTCTCCTTGCTGTTTTCTCAGAGCATTTACCATAGAAAGCCTGTCATTTTTAAGCACTTTCTCATCTCATCAAAATGTAAATAAATGATTTTGAATACCAGATAGGACTTTTGTCAGCTTTATGACCTAGGCATACTCTTCTTAAGTGTCTGGGAACCATCTCTTTGAATGCAAATGCCAATTAAGGGACATAGCACCTCAACTTGCATTTCTATGAGAGGATATGAGCCTAATTTGGTGAAAGGTGCAAAACTACCTCCTGCTAGGCTATCATCAAGAATACAAAAAAATAATAAATGGTGAGGATGTGTAAAAGGAGGAAAGAAATCCTTATAAGATGTTGATGGGAATGTAAATTTGTTCAAGCACTATGGAAACCAGTATGGAGATTCCTCAAAAAACTAAAAACAGAAGTCTCATATGGTCCAGCTATCCCACTTCTGGGTATATATACAAAGGAATCAAAGTCAACATACAACAGAAATACTTGCATACCAGTGTTTATTGAAGCAATATTTCAAACAGCCAAATTATGGAATCAACCAAAGTGCCTGTCAATGGATGAACGGACAAAGGAAATATGGTATGTATATACAAGGGACATTATTCAGTCAAAAGAAGAATGAAATTGTATTATTTTTAGGAAAATCAATGTAATTGGAGATTATCACGCTAAGTAAAATAAGTTGGAACAGAAAGTCAATTATCACATTTTCTCTTATATGTAGAATCAAGAAAGAGAGAAAGAAAGAAAAAAAGAAAGAAAGAAGGAAGCAAGGAAGGAAGGAAAGAAGGAAGAGAGGAAGAAAGGAAAGGAAAGAAGGAAGGAAGAAAAGAGAGAAAGAAAAAGAGAGAGAAAGGAGAAATGAGAGAGATGAGAGAGAGAGAGAGAGAGAGAGAGAGAGAGAGAAAACATGGAAGTAGAGAGGTACTTTTAGAGAAGAGGAGAGAGAGGGGGATCAGGGGGAGAGAGAGAGGAGGACAAGGGAGGGTGATAAGGGGTGAATGGGATAAAAATATGCTGTTGTTGTTAGATGCCTTCAAGTCAGGTCTGACTCATAGTGACCCTGTGTACAACAGAAACACTCCCCAATTCTGTGTCAGGCACGTGATCTTATTTGTGTTTAATCCCATTGTTGCAGACACTGTATCAATCCATCTAGTGAAGGGTTTTCCTTTTTTTGTTGTTGACCTGCCACTCTCCCAAACATTGTGTCCTTCTGAAGAGATTGGTCCCTCCTGACTACATGTCCAAAACACATAAGATACAGTTTAGTCATACTTGCTTTTAAGGAATACTCTCGTTGTACTTTTTTAAAGGACAGATCTGTTGTTTTTTTGGCAGTCCATGGTATAGTCAATATTTGTTTCTAGCACCATAGTTCAAAAGCATCAATTCTTCTCCAGTCTCCCATGTTCAATGTCCAGCTTTCACAACCATTTGATATGACTGAAAAAAAACCATGGCATGAGTCAGGTACACTTACATTTCCTTAGGAAGGAAAAAAAAAAAGCAATGATGGGTTATCTATATGTGCATTTTCAATACTTGATACAGGGTATACCACATTATAATGTTTTTCTAATTAATTTATTAATCATAGAAGTTTCAGGAGGTCCTAAGAAGATTAGATTTATTGTACAGAGTGGCTTAATCTAAATCTGTGCTGTCCAGGGAAGAAGACTTTAGCCACTTATGGCTGTTGAGCACTTGCAATGTGACTTGTCTAAATTAAGATGTACTACAAAGTGGTGCACACCTGTAATTTCAGAATTTGGGAAGACGAGGCAGGATGATTGTGAGTTCAAGGCTAACCTGGGGCTACATAATGAGACACTGTTTTCAAAGAAAAAAGAACCCACAAAACATTGTAAATATAAAATACTAAAAATACTAAATTACTAAGTATAAAATTTAAACATCTCATTAGTAATTTTAGTTAATCGTACATCACGCATATATTGTTACTGGATACCAGCAGGGGTATCTCTGTGAGTCTTTGTTCTCATAAGGAATGGAATTTATAAATGGACCAAAAGGAACTTTGAGGACATCTATTTAGAATCAGAAAAGAGTGTTGCTAGAGAAAGCAGGTTGGGGATATAGGCCGGTGTGGAGAAAGGGTAGATGGAAAAGACAGAAAGTTATGCTTTCTGAAGTAGAACACAGAAACTGGGCAGGTCCAGCAGTAAAGATCCACAGAATAGCTGCATTTACTCTCTTGAGTTAGGGGTCAGAAAGTGTGCAAGTCCAGCAATGGGGCTCCAAACATCTGTGTAGGACGCCAGATAGCTATGACAACTGCAGACTTCTGTGGGTTGGTCTGAACATTGCTGACAACAGTAGACATTGCTGAGCACTGTGTATACTGCAAATAGTGGACATTGTGGATTTCTGTGGACATGTAGGTTCTGCAAACTCTTTGGACTCTAGTGATTCTCTAGTGATAAGGGGTGGGCCTGTTGGTATTTTTCAGTCCTTATCTCATTAACCCCATGTTTTGGGCAGTTTCTCATGCTATGGGGGCCTGCATGTTGCCATAGTGCTGAAAGCTATACCACCAGTATTTCAGATACCAGCAGGGCCACCCATGGTGAACAGGTTTCAGCTGAGCTTCCAGACTAAGAGACTAGGGAGAGGCACCGGTCAGCCCACTCCTAAAATAGCTAGCCATTGAAAACCCTATGGATAGCAGAGAAGCACTGTCAGAGTGCCAGAAAATGAATAGCAGAGAAGCACTGTCAGAGTGCCAGAAAACGAGTCCTCCAGGTTGAAAGGCATTCAAGAAACAACTGGGGAAGGGTTGCCTCCTCAAAGTAGAGACCACCTTACTGACGGGAATTTAGTAAAGCCCTAGGACCTCCTTTTGCTGACGTAGCATGACTCAAAATGAGAAGAAACATCATGGCTGCAACATTGGATTCAAATATAAAAAATTTCATGTACATGACACAGTGTTAGGTATTGCTTCATTCTATTGTACATAGGGTCACTATGAGTTGTATCTGACTTGATGGCACCGAATAACAGCAATCTCATCAAGGGGACAGATATTCCTCCTCACTGTTTGATCTTTAGTTGTGTCAGATTTCTCTTACTATTTGGCTCAGACTGGTCTTCCTAAGCTATAGAATAAGCTTTTCTGTATATTGTAAGAGGGGTCTTTGCTAATTGAGAATCCCCCTTTCTAGTCTGAACCTTGAGGCACCTGTGACCTGCCAATTATCTTCATATGTAAAGTGAGTTACTAGTTACAGATCAGACTATCTGTAAAGGTGCTGTAGCTTAGAGACCAGGTCATTTGTACAAAGGTATTATCTCCTAGCAACCATGCTGTTTACCAAGGGTAGTATCTATTAGGAAGGTATTGACCAATTTGTCTCAGAGGAAGCTTACATTGATGTTCATATTTCAAAGGATGCTTGGGAGGAGATGGCTGCAGAAGGCCCCTTTTATTTCCTTTCTCCCTGCCTACTGTCCCCTATCAAAATGTATGACATAATGAAATTATATTTTGGATACAGTTGTCTAAATAAGTATATTAAAATTCATTCTTTCACTTTTTTAATATGGCTAAGAGAAAATACAAAATTGTGCATGTGGCTTAAATTGTATGTGGAGTGGACATCCTTAGTCTAACTAAAAGAAATGCAATGATTTGTTTGAAATGGAAATTACTAAAAATCCATATGCATAAATTGCAAAAACCCAGGTATTTCCTAATACCTCTAATTTTGTTTGTTTGTTTGTTTGTTTGTTTGTTGTTTTGAAATAGGATTTTGCTATGTAGCCCAGAGCCTCAGACTCATTGTCTAGCTCAAGCTGGCCTGGAACTAACAATTCTGCCTCAGCCTTCCAAGTGCTGGGATTACAGGCATGCCCCACCATGCTTGGTTCCAATATCTCTAATTCTATAATAGTGGCTACTGGGTCAGAACATAGGCATTCTTTGGACTTTTAGAATTACAAGTCCCATGACCTGGCCAGCAGTTAGCTAGCTGACTGCTGGCCAGGTCATGGGACTTGTTTTTCTTCAGAGAATGGAACTTGATCTGGAGACTGTTGGCTAAGTCAGCACCTGTTTCCCATGAAAAATGGGACTTAGGACAATGAAACTCACCTGGTCTGACCAAAATTTAGATGACCTAATTAGTTGCTTGGTGACTGCTTTGCCTCTGTGGTTCCTGATTTCCAGGCCCCATTTCCCTGAACCTGCCTGAAAATTACTATCTCCTATCTCTTCTTCCTTCCTTCTTTCTTTCCACAGCTTTTCATAGTATAATTTTTTAAATTTTTATGATTTTTGCCTTCAAGTAGTTAAAACAGATGGTATAACTCCAAGCATCTCAGGTGAGATCGAGAGATCTCTATTCCTATGTTTTTTGCTTTTAACAGGAATTAACAATCTTTCTGTGGAGACTTCAACAACCTTTCCTTTATTGGACATAATTGGGTCATGCAGACATACCACATTGGGAGGAAGTCTAATTAAGGAGATCTATTAGCCACTTCTCTGTATCCATGGGGGGAGGGACTGGCTCCAGAACTTCCCACTGATACCAAAATCCATGTGCGCTCAAGGCCCTTATGGAAAATGACATAGTATTTTCATATAACCTGAAGACATCTTCTCTTATATTTAAATCATCTCTAGATTATTTAAAATACCTAATAAAATCTAAGTGCAATGTAAATAGTTATTATATTGTATTATTTAGGAAATAATAAGAAACACACATGTACAGGCTTAGTATGGACATGATTGTTTTCTTTAAATATTTTTTTATCTGTAGTTGGTTAAATGTATGACTGAAGGACCTACAAAAGTTGGAAACTGACTGTGTCTACTTTCTAGGCTCTGCAGCAAAGTTAGCGAGAGAAAAGGATATTGAATAAGAGTTAGTTTTTATTTCCTTTCTCTTGATTACATTTCAGTTAAGTCTTAAGAAGAAAATACAATAGAGTAATGGGATGGAGAACAAGTGGTATGTAGTGGGAAGATTTATGGAAAATCATTTTAAAGGATCTTTCCAAGGATGTGATATTTGATCAAAATTTAAATGTTGGAAAAGAGACCACCATGTGAAGTTTTGGGAGAGGGATTCTCATCTTACTTATAGAGAGTATTTCCAGTCGGGAGCAAATCCAAAACTTGTTCACAAAGAAAATTCTGTTTTGTTTTATGTTGAACCTCCCAGAGAAACAGAATTCAGCCTGTGTCTCAGCTTTTGTTTTCCATTCTGAGGGGCTGGGGAGGGAGAAAGGCAAAGAACTGATTCATACAATTGTGAGGCTGGCAATTATGGAGTTCATAGGGCAAATGGAAAGTGAAGCTCCTGGGAGATATGGATGCTACAGTCTTAAAGCATAATTTCTTCTCTGGGAAACCTTAGGCTTTGCTTTTAAGGCTTTTTAACTAACTGAGTGAGGCCTATCCACATTATCAAAAATAATCTCCTTTGCTTAGGACCAACCGATAGCTAGTAGATGGTAGATGTTAACCACATCTATAAAATGTCTTTATGGCAACACCTAGATTAACATTTGGTTGAATAACCAGGCAAAATCATATAATCAAATTGATACATAAAGCAAACTGTCACAGCTTCCATAGCTAGGTTTCCAGAGAGCCTTTTAATTAGAACCATTAGTCTTGGGTCTGCTACAGGTACAATTGATGATGATGTGAAAATATTGATTTTCTGGGTTATATTTTATGTTGTCCATATATATATATATATGTATATATATATATATATAGTTTCAATTTTCCCAAATAACACTTTAAATTTCACAGTTTTCAGAAGGTAAAATGTATGTTTAATTAACTTTGAAGCCATTAATTTAGGATATATAATTGGCTAATCTAATTCCTTGCATTGAATGTGCGTATATCATTCCAAAAAGACAGATCATTTATTTACTATGGTCTAGAAACCTATATGAATAGTTTTTGGTTAGCAAATTCTAGTTCACTATGGTACCATTAAGGTAGTTATATGCTTTCAAATGGTAGAAAATTAATTTTTTCTCTTGCTCCCTTCATATAACTTTTTAACAATATACTTGTTCGTCTATCTAAGGACAAGGACATTTCAAGTTTTACTAATATCTTAAAATGATTATTTCACTAGCAGCTTTAAATAATCATTTCATAAGTAATATAGAAAGTCAAATGTCATGAATATTTTTGAATAAGTCGCAAGTTGACATAAAACAGAGTTGAAAATACAGAAAGAGCACCTGACACTTGACCTTCAAATAATGTTGATGTTAAAACAGATAAAACATATAAATATGCTATACATTATTAAATGACAGTTTTCCCTCATCATCATTATGTCAATGTTGTGAAGGGATATATTTGGTAGGCTAAATACCGAAATATAAATATATGAACTCAAATGCCAGATTTGCAAATTTCTGATTTAAAAGTAGCTTATTGCATTTTGTACTTCTTTCTCCTTCTAGAAATCCTCACTATTTCTAGTTTTCTCCATAAAAAGACTCCAAACATCTGCCTGTAGCAAAAACACTCAGAAATATATATTCCCATGAAACACAAAGAGAGCAGATACTAAGTTCTTATATCATAGGCAGCAGGAACAAAGATTACTATATGATTACTATAGGCTGGAAGGAGTAGGTGAATCAAAAATTCAAAAGCATATGTAATGGGGACAGGAAAACAAATCAAATGCAACATGAATACTAAAAAATAAATACATCTGTACTTGCTGAAACATTTTACACCCCCTGTACACCCCCTGAGATTGAGAGGAAAGAGCTTTTCAATGGCTGATTGTTTCGGGACTGCCTCGGGAGTGGATTGCCACGTCCTTCTCCCATTTTTGCGGTGCTGGGAATCCAACTTGGGACCTCAGAGATTGCAGAGTGGCATTCTACCAACTGAGTTAAATCCCAGCCCCAAATTTGGTATATGTCACCTATATAATATGTTTCTTGTGCTAGTCACTGATAGGTCACAAATCTGCTGATGGACTTAATATTGCCTGGAATCAAGGAGAGCACAATATGATAGAGCGGTTGAGGGTAAGGACATTGGTAGTGGACAGGCTTAAAAATTGCATTACAATGTGATAGATGCTGTCACTGAAGGAGACACACCCAAACTGCTTATGTTCATACAAATAATCAGGTGATGTTTTATGCTGCATGCATCAGTTTTCATTGGATTCTTAAGGATGAAGAAGTTACTATGGATACTGTAGTTTGAGTCACTCAGTTCCCATTTCCATATCCATTACTAATGTTATTTTTCCCAACTAGGTGTGGCAAGTAGCACAATTAGGGCCACTGAAACATACATGGAAGTCAAATGGAAAGTTATGAGAAAGTCTTTGCTCTCACTTTCAAAGTTTCTTCCCTCATTTCCACTTCTGGTTGTTTTTTACACATTTTCTGGTCTAGACTGTGGAAAGGGTTATCCAAACAGCATCAGTTATGTTAGCTGCCTTTAGAAAAGACAGAGACATTTGTCCAGAGATCTCAAATCTCAGCGACTTTCTATCTGATGTGTTTTTTTGTTTTTGCGTCAATCTTTATTTAAAGGAGAAGGACCTGGTAACCCACTCCTGAAAGAATCAGCCATTGAAAACCCTACGGGCAACAGAGATGCACTGACAATGGTGTCAGGGAGTGTTTCTTTGTTGTATATAAGGTTGCTATGAGCCAGACTTGACTCAACGGCACCTAACAACAGCAACAAGCCTCTGTTTAGCCAAACCCTTATAGCTTGTTGGATCTTTTATCCTGTAGAGGGATAGCTCCACGTCATAGGAGGAGAGATCACTTCCAAATGATATGTTATAAGTGTAGGGAAAAGAAGACATAGGGAAACCCCAAATTAAAGGTTTGCAAGGCAAGAAAGGTCAGTGTGGTCAAAAAGTCCACAAATAAATTGAAAAGGAAGTTCATGAAAGTGATCTTGTGAAAGAAAGAGATGAATGCTCATGGAATAAATGTTCACATTAGTCAATTGCTCTGAAATACAGGTAACAGTGAAGAGTTTATTTGATTTAGCAATTAGGAAGATCAATGTTTTGCAGAGTAGATTTAGTGGAATGTTGAGGATATGTGCCAGACTGCAATGAAATGGGTAACAAATGGGAGAAGATGTGAAAATAATGAAGATAGAATGAGGTAGTACATCTTTTAGTGGTACAGAAACATGTAAGGATAATTTTGCAGGAGAAAGAATACCGAACAAAAGTTTTCTTTAGCTTTAGGATAGAACTTTATAAGAAAGTGTCTACATAGAGAGAGAATGAAAGTTTAAAGATAAGGAGCCAGGCAAGGAGTGAAAGATAAATCACAGCCAAGGGTAATATGAAGTCTAGAGAGCTATCCTCACAAAGAAAGTGTATCCATGTCCTTTGGAGAATAAAGGACAGATGTGGATACAGCTGTGTGGAGATAGGAAAAAGGGATATGGAGAAAAATTATTGTTAATATTCTTCATTTACTTTGTTAGAAAGTTTAGACAGCTTTTTGAGGTACACACATAGAAGGAAGGTATAGGATTCTAGGAGTTGGTAGGGGTTTGGAGTCTGCAGCCATAGCACCCTGCCATCCAATCCTGCCTAATCTTGGAAGCTAAGCAGTCAGCCTAGTTAGTCCTTGGATGGGAGACCACCTGGGAATACCAGTGACTACAGCTTAGGGAGCAGGACCTCGCAACCCACTCCTGAAACAATCCACCATTAGAACCCTATGAATAACAGAGAAGCACTGACAATAGAGATAGGCATGGCATAGTATCAGGAAGTGTTTTGTTCTTTTGTACATAGACTTGCTATGAGTCAGACCTGACTCAAGAGCACCTAACAACAGGAGTTTGGAGAACAAATTGAAGGAATAAGATTAGACAAGGAATATCAGAGGGCTCAGTAAAGGGTTTAAGGTGAGTGGAGCATCCAGCTAAGACTGAGCTATTGACTCTCCAATTATTCCCAGGCTCCAGAGACTGACCCTACCTATTTCTCTGCAGGTATGGGCTTGGGGAGATCATGGCATGTGGCTTCTTTCCACCAACTCACATTTTAATTAAATGAAACAATTACAATAAATATCAAGGGAAATTTGGAAGGAGTGAAGTCATAGAGGAACCACAGATTCTGAGTGGGCTGAAGGGAGGGGTGTGTAGGCCAGTGGGGCATGGGGAGTAGAAGGAAGCTTTTCTGTGTACTTTGCCTTAGGAGGGAATGATGGAGTAAGGATGGCACTGGTCTTTCATTGCCTTTGGTTCTAGCTCTTGCTGTTCCTTTGCCTAACCCCTACCCAGCAGTAACTTTGTTATATTCCCAGAAATGCATCTCATAGTTGCATCTCCAGATATTGTCTTTAGGCATTGTAGATGTTTTTAAAAAATGTTTATAGGTTCTGAATAAATATTGTTGCCATCCATACCTGTTTATAGTATATATGACACTTACCTATGCATGACTGCATTTTTCTAATTTATAACTTTTATCTCACTTTAAAATCAGCTATTGAAGACTGTATGAATCTCTGAGAAGCATTGACAAGAGTGTTTCACCTGTTATACGTAGGGCTGCTATGAGTTGGGCACTGACTTGATGACACCTAACAACAACAACAACAACAACAATAACATCTCATTTTAAAAATAAATGATTCTCAAGTGAGATTTACATTGAATAACAGTACGCTAATTGTCAAATAAGGGAGAAGGACCAAGCAACCCACTCCCACAAAATAATCAGCCATTAAAAACCCTATGAATAGCAGAGAAGCAGAAGTGTTTCGCCTGTTGTACGTAGGGTTGCTATGAGTTGGATACCTACTCAATGGCACCTAACAAAACCACTGTCAAATAAAGTTATTACACATTTCCTTATACTAGAATGGTTAGTATATATTTGAAGTAATAATATAAGAACAAGAAAGAAAAATTTCACTTTCAAAAGTGTTCTGAGTCTATTGCAAGTAAGGATATTATCTTCCTTTCTAATCAAAAACAGTCAAGGGTAATTTCTGAGAAATGCATCCTCAGGTGAATTCTTTGCTGTGTGAACATTACAGAGTACTTACACAAACCTAGATGGTCAAGGTCAGTCACTCTATGTGGCCTCTTGATGTGATCAATAGTTGTGGTAAACATGAGATTTAGGAGGCTGCCTTGGCTTCACATTGCATACTGTCTTACTCCAAACTTTTCAAAAGTAGAAGTACACTCCAAAACAATAATAAAAAGCATGACATGGTAAATATACCAGTAATGTAGTCATTTATTACCAAGTGTTATGTAGCATGAGTAATTATATGATATGCTTTTATGTGACCATATCGGTAGGGCAGTAGGTTTACACCAGCTTCACCAAAAAATAACTGAGCTATGCACTGTGCTCCTGTGCCCACCTCACTAGGTTGTAGGACTTTCTAGCTCCATTATAATCCTATGAGGCCACCCTTGTATACTTTGTCCATTGTTGACTAAAACTTTATTACGCATTGCGTGACTTTTTCAAAATGTGCATCATCACAGCTTCTGAATCCCTTTACAGGATTCCCCAGGGCAGATGATTATTCTAGCAATATACAGTATCAGCATTTTGCTATGGCTAAGACTGTAAATCAGAAGGGAGTTTTTTCAATGACAAAGCAGCCCTTCCTAGCTGCTGTCCTAAATCTGTGATTCTATCAGGTGTGGGCAGGGCAGGAATTTCCTTTGCTCAACATAGAATGAGTGACAGTGGTCAAACCTGCTTTACTTGCCTAAATTCTCAGGCTTTGGGAGGCCACCTCATCTCATTGCACCACCCTCTGTAAAAAAAAAAAAAAAAAATCATCCAAGAAAGCAAGAGTGTGTGTGACTAAAGCCAGATTCGGTACCACTGGAGGTTTGGCTAAAAGGTCATGAAGCGTTTGTCATAAGCCCCCAAAGTCCTTAATATACCTGACGAGCAAACGGGCAATTCAGAAATAGTAACCTCAAAGTTTCGTGTTCCATTGGAAGAGTAACTTCAGAAATTTCGAAGCGTGTTCCAAAAGATACAATTGGAGAGTAGAATAAAATGACAAGTTTTACTTCTAATTAGAGCTTTCTATCTGAGGAAGGACATACCTCTGTAGGATTTTGGAAATAGGATCTGATAATACTCCTGTGAACAATTCTTATAGGAGGGGATGTTTTGACTAAAGTACTCCTAAATTGTTACTCAATTAGTCAATAAGTAAACATATTGTCCAGCATCATTCATGTTTTATTCGCTTCTAAATTTTTAAGAAGCTTCTCTGGTCAAATTATGTATGAGGAACACTGCAATCTGTATTGACTTTTTGTTTTAAAGACATATGGTACACATTATTATATAAAATCTTCAAGTAATCCTTTTTTATCCCCCCAGTACTAGGGAATTGAACCCAGGACTGCTCATGCTAGGCAAGTGCTTCCTCACAGAGGCACTCCCCAGCTCCTCCTTTTGTTTATTTTTAGTTTTCACACAGGGTCTTACTAAGTTGCACAGGCTGCCTCTGGCTTCAAATCTTCGATCATCTTGCCTCAACCTCCCGAGTTACTAGGATTATAGGCATGCACCACAGTGTCTTGTTAAGTAATTCTATTTTTAATCAGGTGCTTTCCAAGTGTTCCTAATAACAGACCTGGTTTGTGCTGTCTTGAAAGCTTTTAAAGGAAATTTTATTTTGTTTTGCTTTAAATTCTGGGAAAGTTGGTTAGGAAAGCAGATAGAGTACATAATATAAAGATTTCAGAGTGATATGTTGCAGTAAAGCAATATACTAAATTTTCTAAAGAATGTGCTGAGTTTTGTTTCCAGTGGTCAGCTCTTAAAATGTGTCTTTTAAAGAATATCAAGCTATGAATACTTTCTTGGATAGGAACTCACAGATTATTTGTCTTCTAATATATCATGCACAATCCAAAATGCTTTATCACAAAGTCTACAATTTCCAGGGGGGTGGTATGTGGCTAACTTCCTGAGACAGAGGGAGAGAGAGGGGAGAGGAGAGAGAGAGAGAGAGAGAGAGAGAGAGAGAGAGAGAGAGAGAGAAGACTCTTGTTGCCTTCCCAGAATCATTGCACCTGGGAGAAGGGAGGGGTCATCTATTTCAAAGGAACCACATACCCTGTTTTTGTAAATGCTACTTGGTGAGTGATGGTGGCAGTCATTTCAGTCATAAAGCAGAAATAATGATGAACTCCATTTTAAGTGTCCTGTGCTGTGCTGACACAGCTTTCATGAATTGGCTGTTTCCTTTAAAATAGCTCTCTAAAAGTAATGTAATATCACGGATTAGATCCTGAAACATTTAAAGACATTCGTGGGGGAAAAAAGTAAGTAAAATCCAAATTACAGACTGTCGTTTAGTTAATAGCATTATAATAATGGTACTTTCTTAGTTCGAACAAATATACATACATCAGGTGAGAATTTAATCTGAGAAGAAGCCAGTTGAAAGGTACACACAAACTCTAACATCTTTGAGAATCTTCTCTTAATTAAATTTTTTTTCCAAAATAGGACCAGTATGGTGACTCATGCCTATAATACAGCAACTTAGGAGGCTGAGGCAGGAGGATTGCAAGTTCAAGGCCAGAGGCAGTGTATGTAACTTACTGAGATTCTGTCTCAAGATAAAAAATAAAAAGGGGGGCTGGGTTACAGCTCAGTGGAAGAGCACTTGCAAAATATGTGTGAGGCCCTGGGTTCAACTCCCCCAGTGCTGCAAAAACAAGCAAAGAAAAATCCAAAATAATAGATAATTTTAAAAAATTCCAATAGGAGGGAAGAAATATTAGTTTCCTTTTAGTAATCATGGGAAACATGGTTTCTGATTTTCAGTTGATTAAATATGAGCAAATACATTATTTATAGTAATCTAAAATGTTACTCTTGATGAGGTGCCATTTTTTAAACCTTAAATGATAGGGTTTATTGTTGTTAGGTGCTGTCGAGTCAGTATCCGACTCATAGCGACCCTCATACGGTTTTCAATGGCTGACTGTTTCGGGATTGCCTTGGGAATGGATTGCCAGGCCCTTCTCCCATTTTTGTGGTGCTGGGAATTGAACTTGGGACCTCAGAGACTGCAGCGCAGCACTCTACCCACTGAGCTAAATCCCAGCCCAAAAGTTAGGGGTAGGTAGGTGATTTTGTCCTTGCTGCTAGAATTCCCCTTAGGGAGAGCATTCTCTTCATTTTAAAAATATAGCTTGATAAGCTTCATAGGAGAGAGCCTAGGAATAGGATCAAGCCAACAGAAGACAGGCAAGGGACTATGCACAATATTAGTTTTTGGTTCTCAGAGGAAGGGAAAAGCAAAGAAATAAGACCCAAAGAAAAGAAAGAGAGATGAAAAGATCTAGTGATATAGCTTAGAGCCATGAAACTACTGAGGATGAAGCCATTAGTGAAAATCTTCAGCAAGAAATGCCTAAAAGCCATTTCAAACATGGAATAAATATTTATCTCTTTGAATTTCAATAAAGCCAATAGTTTTTGTGTTTGAGTATGTGGATGTTTGTATTTGAGGGAAATTAGTTGGGGGATTGGGATGTAAGTGGGATGGAGTCAACATGAGCAGTAAACTCAGAAAACTCAGAATAAAGAACTCTAAGCCAAGAGGGACATGATTAGTAGAATTTTCAGTGTATCATTGGTAATATCCAAATCACTGATAAGAAAATATAATGGATCTTATCAAATAGCCAAGGGACAAGAAATTCCAAATAGCCATTTCAGTTTATTTATGCTTATAAGAGTATATATAATACTAAATTAATAAGTTTGACAGCTACTTTTAATATACATTTTAGATTTATTTATTTATTTTTTTTTTTGGTACTCAAGGGTTGAACCCAGAGCCTTGGACGTATTGTGCATGTGCTCTAACACTAAGTTGCACTCCAAGCCCCTTTTCTTTTTAATTTTTATCTTGAGATGAAGTCTTGCTAAGTTACACACCTGCCTCTGATCTTGAACTTGTGATCCTCTTGACTCCACTTCCCGAGTTGCTGGGATTCCAGGTGAACACCAACACACCTGACTAGCTGTCATACATAGGGTCCCTATGAGTTTGTCCTGACTCCACGGCACCTAACAACAACAGCAATTAGATTAGTTTAGGTGATAAGTCAGGGTAGTTCCACAGCTGTGCCTGCATGAAGACCTGTGGCCATTTAGTCCAAGAGACAGAAAACTGAAGCATTGCCACCTGATGCTGAGGTCAGGAAGCACTCTGGAAAGGCTGGTGTTGAATATTTCTGGAAGCTGAAAAACATGCCATTATTTTCTGCAGGCAGTGTCAATTCAGGACGGAGAGAGAAAGATGCTCTACTCTGGAAGTGTTTTTTTAAGCACACATGTATTGACTTTCCTTCTCCTCCTTACTTCCTCCTCATGAAATACCACCCACTGGATCACACCATATGAACTTCAGGGTGGGATTTTTCCCTTCAGTTGCTGCTGGACCCATCAGTCCTCTCTGGAAATGCCTATGGACAAATTCAGAGATGTGCTTCACTAACTTGAGGAATCTCTTAATCTAGCCAAGTTGACAATGAAGGCTAACCATCACAATAATGATCCAGAGGAGGACATTTTTTCATACTATTCACAGAGGATATGAAATGGTTAATGTGATATGACCAAAAATTATGCTTTATTTGGCTTAAATAGTGTTTTAAAATAATTTGAACTGGTTTCCACAAAATGAAAAATAATATTTTCATCATTGAAATCTTAATTTCTGGCTCCCTTTGGAAAATCAGAAGTGCAGGTGGCAGGGAGCCTATAATTCCAGATGCTGGCACAGGCTGATTATGCATGGAGACTGCTCCCTTAGGACCAGCAGATAGGAGTTTCTCCACATTCCTCTCAGTCTTGTGCTAAAGGCCACTTCACTCTTTGCCCTGCCTAGGGAATTTGAAATGACAACCATGGCTCTATAAAAATAAGTTCTTTGTTTGCAGTGGGGATTTTAATATGGCTTCATTGACCTATTTCATTTTTCACATCCATTCCTTTTTTTTTTAACCTTTAGAAGGATGGTAGAAGGAAATCTTCCCATATGCTTAGTCTGTCAGCCTAACTAAATCTTTTCAAAATTATTATTTATAGACGTTGGTGGGGTACAGAGTAGTGAGACTTTTGCTATACCCATTATGCAACTAATATCACTTTTGCTTACACATTCATCAACTTACATGTTTTACAGAACCATATTTCCCATGTATTGATATAATTGCATTATATATTTTTGAGAATTTCCTCTCCTCATTTTCCCCTCTACTTTATTTCCACTCCCCCTTCTTTCAACTTGGCCTATATTTTCCCTTCTTAGATATGTATGTGTTCATTTTTATGTGACTTCATAAATATAGTTTATTTATTTATTTACATATTGCTTTAAGTTAGGTTTAGCTGCCACATATGAGTGAGAACATATAGTATTTCTCTTTTAGGGACTGGGTTAGATAGCTTAAGATGATATCCTTCAGGTCCAATCAATTTGCCACAAATCACATTATTTCATTCTTCTTTATTGCTGAGTAATATTCCATTGTGACGAAGATGTACAAGAGGCCAGGGAACACATGAAAAAATGCTCAATATTCCTAGGTATTAGGGAAATGCAAATCAAAATAACTCTTGAGATTCCATCTCATTCTAGTAACAGTGGTCAAAATTAATTAACAAAATAAATAACAAATGCTGGCAATGATGTGGAGAAAAATGAACACTTTTACACTGCTGGTGGGACTGTAAGTTAGTTTAGTCACTTTGGAAATCAATATGGAGGTACTTTAGAAAACTAAGAATAGAACTGCAATATGACCCAATTACTCCACTCCAGGGAATATACCCAAAGGATGATAAATCATCATACCACAGGAACACTTTCACTTCTATATTTAACACAGCACTCTTCACAATTGGAAAGATATAAAAATAATTTCTAATGGAGCAAACAACCATTAATGCTAGCAATTGGTACATGTTGTTCTGTATTCAGAATGATATATTACATTATCTAGAAACCACATTTAGAAAAAAAGAACCTTAGTTTTGGATTTAGGGACAAATCTTGATGGTAAAATCTTCTACTTACTGTTTTTCTTTTGAGGACTTTGCTTCCATCCTATTTTTGATGAATTAATGTATAAATAACTCAATAAATATAGTTTTATATTATATTGTTTTACTTATATTAATTTGTTTCCTTGATTTCCTTCTCTGTGAAAGATAATAAGTCCAGCTTTATTGGGCTTTTATAAGGGGATCATATGATTTTGCATGTGGCATCATTATCATATACCAGGTTGAAGGACACAGTTCCCTATTCCTAATTTCTATTGCCTGCAACCGTACCACTGTGGCACCCAATCCCATCAGATCTCAGAAGCTAAACAGGGTTGGGCCTGGTTAGACATTGGTTGAGAGACCACCTGGGAACACCAGACACTGTAGGCTTGGGAGAAGGACCTGCAACCCACTCCCAAAAAGCTATTAGCCATTGAAAACCCTATGAATAGCAGAGAAGCACTAACAGTAGTGTTTCACCTATTGTACATACGGTCACTATGAGTGAGATACTGATTCAATGCCACCTAACAACAACAACAACAAGAAGTTTCTATTACTGTCATATCACAATGACACATATGCTCAAATGCTAGTCACTGGATGCATAGACTAACTGGGACAGATAAGGTTTTCAATGTAACTGAATTAAGTGTTTTTATTATTGTTGTTTTAATTTTAATTTTAATTTTATTTTGAGAGAAGGCCTTGATATGTAGCCCAAGCTCGCTGGGAAACATGGCAGAAAGGGGCATACCACCTCATCTGGCAAACCCTTCCTCCTTTATTTTTATTTTTTATTTTTTGGCAGTAATGGTAATTGAACCTAGGGCATTATGCATGCTAGGCAAGCACTCAACCCCCGCCCAATGTTTTTAAAATAAGTTTTAAAGTTTAGGTTTAAATCCCTCTGATAGATAAAACTTCTAGTAACTTGAGTTGAATTACACTGGAATCTAATGCAAATGAACTAATTTTATGACAGAATTATTTGTTTAAATTCTAGTCAATTTCAAAATTTAAAGTCTAGGTCATATTGACTGAGGTAGGAAATAGAAATCAGTAGGTATAGAAGATGCTGCAAAAGATTAGCAAAGTTGATGCTAACTTAGTGTTTTCTATTGATGCCAATAATCACATTTCTTTAGTTTAACTTGTATTCAGCTATTCTGCTCTGGCCAGGAAAAAATTTCATTAATTGGCTTTAAAAAATCCCTTAAAGACTGTTGCTGGGATACACACACACACAAAAACAAAAAACAACAACAACAAAAAAAAACCTGAGTATATATGAAATAATTAGAAAAAAACTTTCCTGATTGTTTTTTCTTAAAGAGTGGTTGGATAACAGAGGAGACTGAAATTACATGAATGAAAAATATATTCAATCAATAGTTCTTGGTGTGTTCCCTGTGCTAGGCACTATGTAACATGTAGACTATTTATCATGGACATGCTCCTTGCCCCTAAGGATGTTACATTCTAGTAGATCCATGAAGTACACAAGTAACTACAGGACAAGAAATGTACAATACAGAACATATATAAGGTGCTAAAAATAGAGAGAGCTTCGGTGATAAGGTTCAGGAAATATCACAGAAGAAGAAACATTCAAGTCAAGTTGGCATTTCCTTGAGGAAGAAGCAATGTGTGCTCATTAGATAAAATTCAGAAAATTCACAGAACAGTTTTAAAAATAATTTAAGATAATTCTCACCACTTAGTGATAACTATTATTCACATTTTAAAAACTTACATTTCCCATATAAATGTATTCTTTTCAAAATTAGGAACAAATTTATGCATAATTTTCCTTTTCTGAGACAGAATCTTAGTTTGAGTCCAGGCTGGCCTCAAACTTGTGCAATCTTCCTACCTTAGCCTCCCGATCAAGTATTGGGATTAATGTATATACCACAACACCCAGCCTGCCTTTTTTTTCAGTGCTAGGGACCTGGTACATGCTAAGCAAGTATTCTACACCTTAACTATACCCTCACCCCTCCCCATTTTAAATTTTGCAACAGAAACTAGCTAAGTTGCATAGGCTGCCCCTGGCCTCAATCTTGTGATCCTCCTGCCTCAACCTCCTGAGTAGCTGGGGCTATAGGCATGTGCTCAGCACAGTTTATGTTTTCTTAATTTACCTAACACTATTCTGTGGACATTTTCCTTGGATTTTTCTATAAAATATTATTTTTAATATCCAATAAGATATATCTACAATTTATCTCAAATATTTAACCTCTATCTAATCATGAGAAACATCAGATAGACCCTATATCTAGTATTCTTTAAACTGAGTTCATGTAAGACCAAGAAAGGCTGAAAGACTATCAGGAACTGAGGAGTCATGATAAATAACTGCAATATATGATTCTGGATTCAATTCTAAACAGGAAAAAAGGACAATTGCTGATATTAGAATATGATCTGTAGATCAGTTAATCATATCCTATAAATATCACTTTTTGGTTTAGATCATACTACTATTGCTTTGAAAGATGTTAACATTAAGAAAAGATTAGTATAGGCCATTAGAAATTCCTTGTGATATTCTCTGACTTTTAAAAATAAGCCTAAATATACAAATGGGCAAAGGAACTGAGTAGACAGTTCTCAAATGAAGAGGTCCATAAAGCCATGAAACACATGAAAAAATGCTCAGTATCCCTAGCCATTAGGGAAATGGAAATTAAAACAACTCTGAGATGTCACCTTACACCAGTAAGAATGGCCAAGATCAATAAAACAAATAACAACAAATGCTGGCGAGGTTGCAGCAAAAAAGGAACACTCTTACATTGTTGGTGGAGCTGTAAATTGGTCCAGCCACTGTGGAAATCAATATGGAGATATCTTAAAAGACTGAAAATAGATCTACCGTATGACCCAGGTATAACACTACTGGGAATTTACCCAAAAGGAGATGGGTCATCATACCACCGAGACACCTGCATCTCTGTGTTCAGTTCAGCACTTTTCACAATACCAAGGATATGGAATCAACCAAAGTGCCCTTCAACAGAAGAGTGGATAAAAAAACTATGGTACATATACACAATGGAATACTACTCAGCAATCAAGAAGAGTGAAATAAGGGCATTCACAGAAAAATGGATGGAATTAGAGAAAATTATTTTAAGTGAACGAACCCAAGCTCAGAAAGAGAAACACCACATGTTCTCACTCATATGTGGGAGCTGAATCAAAATTATAGGAAGGAAAAATCCTATTCAAAGGTCGGGTCAAAATAAAATGAAAACAACAACAACAACAACAACAAAACCCTAAAAATGACGTCAATATAAATGGTCTAGAAAACGCATGCAATTGTTCTGACAAGATAAAAACAAAGTTTACCACAGGAAAAGTTTCTATCTTAAACAGAACTGGAACCCAAGGACATATAGAAAAATATTACCAAGTAAATGATAGAGAAGACTTAGATGGGGAGGGTTGGGGGAGGGAGCATACAAGAGGGTAAGGGGGCACTTATATGAATAATGTACATCAAAATGCATATATGGAAATGCCACAATGAAAAGCATGTCAGAATGAATCACATTAAGGTGTACATTAAAACTTTCCAATAAAAAAATAAGCCTAAAGTTATTTCAAAACAAAAATTAAAAATGAAAAAGATAAAAGAATTAATAAGGCATGGAAACTCGAAAAGGAAACTGGAATTTTATGGGCTATAAAATATTTTATTCTATGGTTATATCTTAATTCAATTAATTCTCATTATTAGCATTTAGATATTTTTTTCATTTTTGCTATTACAAGTAATAATAGGATGACCTTTTTACATAAATCTCTTCTGAGATAAAAAACTGTTCCAATAATAAAAATGAGATGCAGAAGTAAAGGTGAATTTATACAAGGAAAAGAAATAAACTTAGGAATTTGTGGAGAAGTAGTAATCTAGGCATGGCCAAAACATTATGTGAAGTCAGGCTTGAGAAAATAGGGTCCTCTGGGGAGAGAAGTTCTGGTTAAGGCCAGGCATGACCACAGTGGACCCGAAGGTCTATATTTCAGTTGATAGGTGATGGGTTGAAAGTTTGCCTCCAGATATTCTTATTGATCTATCTGACTTTCTCTAATATCTAGCATAATATTTGTGAGTTTTTAAAATGGATGTTACAAAGAAGTCAGGAATACAAAAATATTTATGAGAATAATAGCCTTATAAAAGAAATAAGACCCTGAAAATAAAACCATTTACTATGACAAGGCAAAAACATAGCAGTTACTCATTTCAGCCCAGAATACTAAATATTTAAAATTTTGACTTTCAACAGCTGAGAACTAGCTGAAAATAGATCAGAAATAGATCTATAATATTTGACTATGACAGTATGTCCTGAAAATTATGCATTTTTTATAATAATTGAATATAGATAGTTGAAATGATCATGGACAAGTGTCCTTTACATAAATGAGATACATTGAATAATGTTACTTATCTTTGGCCAACATCTTTCATAAAGTAGATCACAAATTTGAAATATAATCCAAACTCTAGGAGAAACCTGAGGTCTATGGTAGCTATTCTGAAGCCTAGTATTCTAAACACTTAATCTTTTGTTAAAATTCTATGAATCTAGCTTTAAGTCATTGAAGTAAATTTTCCCTATTACATAAACAGTATATAAATATATTATTCCATGTAGGATTATTCCTCACTGACTTTCTTAATATTTCAACTTGATTTTCTATTAAATACTAATTTATGAGTGATAGTACAGGAAATTGCCCCAGTCTATTACTATTCAGTACAGAATGAACAATTTAACAATAAGTAATATGAAATTTCTATATTAAAATTTAATCAATAGTGCTACAATGTACTATCTTTAGTTGGGTCATATTCTTTTCATTAGAGTCTTCTGATTAAAACGAAATTAGGTGAGCACCTCACATCTTTCCCTAAAGTTCCCTGCCTTTTCTTCAGAAAGGGTTAAAATTAAAATGCATGATCATCTTTTCAATCAAATAGATCAATTGAGTACCCACTTAGTTGAAGGCATTGGAGCAAAACTTCTGCCACCCAGCATATTCCCATTATCAATAAATGATAACCTTTAATACTTATTAACATTCAACAAATTGAGGAATATAAAGAATGATGCCCGATTTCAGTGCTGAAGCTAATAGGCAAAGACCCCAATAGCATATGTTCTTCCTTTATTTAATAAGTACTGATGAACTCAAGTTGTTTGACTTCAAGAGTGTGGGTGTTTCAGTATTTTTGGCTGGTGGTCATTAACCTCTGCTGGTAATATATCAGAAATTAGCAACCTAGCAGCTGGACCTAGAGAAATAGATGAAAAGAGAGAGAAATGGGAGGCTTAAGGTAAACTTCAACACTTCTTGGCCTATGTCTGTCCTTTTGGAAAATGGATTAGTGAGAAAGAAAGAAAAGAACAGAACTATAGCCCTCACTTGGATTGAGATGTAAGACACATTGTACTGAATTAAGTTATAGCAATGTTGGAAATGTTTAGAACATGATCACTCTCCAGACGTCTTTGTGCAATATTGAGAGAGAATCTGATTCAGCATGATTGTATGGGGTGAGTATAACACTACAGAGTACATGTGGAAACAAGTCACAGCCAGTCTGCCAATGACAAATGGCACAACAGAATGAAAACAAAACTCTAACCTGGGATTTCATTCTAGGTGTTGACACCAGCTACTTGTGTGATCAGGCTAGTAAATTTCTCCCTTTGACTCTCAGCTTTCTTACTGGTAACACAACAAAGGGTAAGGGACTGGACTAATTAAGCTTTATGTTTCTCATTAGCCACAAGGTTCTTTGCCTCTAAATATTGCACACTGGCAGCAATGCACAGAGGTATAAATTCAAACAGGAACCCACGGTAAGCAGAGGATAAGATTAATAAATTGATATTCTTCCTTTTCAAATCTGAGGAGGAGACAGAACTGAGTGTTGAAATAAAGGATTCCTTTCCCATGCTGCTCAATAAGTGGTCATCAGTATCCTTAGTAGCTCTTTGAAATTGAGAATCTAAGGGCCTTTCTGGGACCTACAGGATCAGGATGATCTGTGTAGTAAAGAAAAATTTTGAAAAGCACTGTCCTAAATCAAAGCTAGCATAGAAAATCCAAACATCTCATCTCCACTTACCATTATAGGTGACTTTTCAGAGCCTGATCCGTGATAGAAAGGTTGTCAGCTCAGGAAAAAGAGGGGTAGGAAGAGCTGAGGCTGTCTCGAATGGATCTTCACCATTCCTGATGTTTCCCTCATCATGGAGAAGTGATTCTTCTGGTTTCTCTTTGCCTCTTCGTTTCATCTCACTGGATGATTTTGCAAGAAAACTACGATTTCTTTGTTTAGTTTCTGCTGTCTTTGGTTTGTAAGTTAGCTGCCCAGAGTGAGTGCACATCCTTTACTCTCCTCCAAGTGCACACTCATCTTTTGGGGGGAAGGTCTGCCTTGGTCCAGCATCACCTATACCTCTGACTTGTTTCTGCAGCCTAATTCTGGGTTAAGTTATGAAGCCCATTTTGGTAAGCTGTATTCTTCAACTTAGCCATCATCAGTAATAAAAGTGAATATTTGTGTCTTGTTTTACATTTTCTTCAGAAATTGGGTATGGAAAAGATGATGTTATTTGAAACACTGTAGTAGACCTAGCAGGTGGCAACAGATGTGAATCTTGGTTAATGTTTTCATTTTCTTAGCTTCCTCCTCCTTCAGGTTAGGTAGTTGGATGAGATCAGTGCTTCTTAAACCTGAACAGACTTGAAAATTATTCATTTCTTAATCAAAGCCTCTGGCAGTGGGGCCACAAATCTGCATTAAGCAAAAGTGACTCAAGTGTTATAAATCCAAAGATTCTCTTTTTGGATGCTCTAGCCCTTGTTATTCAAAGTGTGGTCTTACCTTCTAGCAGCATAGTGCCACTTATGAGTTTGCTAGATAAGTGGAATCCTTGATCTGGCATAGAAGAACTGTGTCAAGTCTTGCTTTCTATAAGATTCTCAGACTTTTGTCTTAAAAGTTGAGAAACCTTTCTTGGGATGGTATTATTTCAATGGTCCTTTCCTAGCTGGAACTGTTATGCTTCTATTTCATTTTCATTGTTCTATTTCTAGTGTCTGGCATATAACAAAGTGTTCAATAAATATTTATTGAGGAACTTAATCCATTCTCTGTTCTGTTCAGTGGAATGTGGCAGTAGCTTAAATATTTGGTCATAATCCCTTGCATTTATCCCTTAATAAACCTGGAAAATAGAGGCTCCAATTTCTGTTACTGATAGTCATTTAGAATAACTGGGGATCCAAAATCGTGTACATCATGAGCTGCCTACCATTTTGTAAATTCTAGTAATTACTATCGACAAAATTTTTGTAGGTAGTTAAGTTGCTCACTTTATAATTATCTCACTTCTCATACCCTGCAAAATTCAAAGGACTCCTCTGCAATTTGTACTTCTTGACCTTATTCTGGTATTTAACAGAATTCATTACCGTCTTCTCTGGAAAATTTCTTCACTTGATTTTCATGATATAATGTTTTGTTGTTTTCCTGCTATAATCATTTCTTCTCTAGCTTTTTTTTACAGTCTTTTCTTCTCAATCTATTCTTTAGACAAACCTCCTTCATGTCACAGTTAAACTATCATTTTCAGAGTGAAATTCTCAATTCTCTACCATCTTTAACTGAATGAAGGACAAAATATCATTTATTTTTATCTATCCCTTTTGTATGTTAGAGATAAAAGATCAAAATGGAAACATCTTACTCTCAAATATCATTAGTTTTACAGGCCTAGAACAATTCAAAAGATAGTCAATGATTAATAAATGAATATTCACATAATTGAGTTCATTATTTTCTATGAGAGGAGTTGGTAACTAGATATGGTCTAAGACAGAGAATTACTCATGGGGCATTAAAGAATTCCAGATTCCTGAACCTTGCTCCTGTTGGAGATATTAATTCCAGCGTTCTTGAAATTGGTCCCTGGAATTTATATTTTTAAAAAAGAATATTTGTCAGGTGATTCTAACACCTATCAATGGTTTTTATCCAAAGAAATGTCCAATTTTGCAGATAAGAATGTCATTTTAAAGCAGATTCAAAAGTCTAACTAAAGACCATTATTCATTATTAAGAAATATTTTGTATCTCATTTTGTTTCCCAGATCTAGGAAAACATAATACCTAATACTTTGTGGTTTTATTTAGAAAAAGGAAAAGTTAAAAACTGATACCACTCTGATGAAAATCATGGTACCTTAGTCCAATGATGGGCTGGGATTTAGCTCAGTTGGTGGAGCACCTCTCTGCAGTCTCTGAGGTCCCAAGTTCAATTCCCAGCACTGCAAACATGGGAGAAAGACATGGCAATCCACTCCCAAGGCAATCCCGAAACAATCAGCCATTGAAAACCCTGTAAGGATTGCTATGAGTTGGACATGACTCAACGGCACATAACAACAACAACAGTCCAATGACAAGGCTGGAGTTTAGCTCAGTTGGTAGAGTGCCACACTGAACTGTCTGAGGACCCAGGTTTGATCCCCAACACCTCAAACACAAGAGAAGGATGTGGCAATCCACTCCTGAAGCAATCTCAAAACAGCCATTGAAAGCCCTGTGAGGGTGGCTATGAGTTGGACCCGACTCAATGCCACCTAACAACAGCAACAGGCCAATGGCAGGGTAATAACTCACCAAGGCATGATACATGAACCACTGCTTGATACTACAAGTATTGGCCATCCTGTTCTCTGACCAGAAATGAGTATTTTATTATAAAGTTGGCCGAGTCTAAAAACAATAAATTCTAGAAACCATTACACTATTGTAGTATCTAAGAGATGTTATCAGTGAAAACAGAACATCTTCCCGAGTTGTGTTAGTTACTTTTTTGTTACTGTGAAAAAATACATAACAGAAATAATTTTAAAGGAGGAAGGATTTATTTTGGTTTATGGTTTCAGAAGTTTTAGCCCATGTTTGGCCCGCTTCACTGCTGTGGGTCTGTGGTTGGGCACAACATTTTGGTGGCAAGAGTGTGTGGCAGAGAAGGCTGCTCAACTCATGGCAGCCAGAAGCAGAGAGTAGTAACAGGCAGGAACTAGGACCAAGTTATACCCTTCAACGGCATGGCCTCAATAATCTACTAGACCCTAGTTTCCCCAGTCCCTCACCTCCCAACAGGCTATTCAAAATTTGAATCCATCAATGGATTAAACCATGATTAAGTGATCCCCCATGATGTAATCATCTCTGGAAAGGCCTTCACAAACACACTCAGAGGTGTGCTGTACTGATTTCCTAGGTATCTCTCAATCCAATCAAGGTGACCATTAAGATTGGCCATCACACAAGTAAACAAAGGAAATGCCTTAAACTCATTGCCAAATCATTTGAATCATTAGATTTTATCTCTGAAATAACATCAAGTCATGCCATTATTCAGAATCAGACTCAAAACATCATTAAATGTTATTCAGGTTATTCTGTTATCTCCACTTGTTTGCAGTGGTCACTGATTTGGGGGAGGTTAAGGTAGATGTTCAAATTAATTTCAGCAAGTGTTCTCAAGCTTCCTTTTGAAAATTTACTATCAAGTAGGATTTCTTTGAAATGTCAATTTGTGTGCAATGACATTGTTTCTTGTGTTCTAAGAGGAAGCAGTATGCACATCTGGTAGCATGTGTAGGCACAGAAGACATTTTGTGAAAATTGCTGCAGGACAGGTTGGGCTTCTTTATTGATAAAACTGGAATTCAGCCAATGCTTATTGACTGTCTTTCAGTTCTTTGTTCAGCTGATCACATTGAGCTTCATTATAAGAAAATCTGCTTCATGGTGCCCTTCTGACCATGCCAACCTTTATTATTTCGTTTCTGCACCTAATTCAATATTCTATTGATCAACTCTATGTCATATCAATACTTCCTAGTGGGGTGGGGTGAAACATGAGCATGTGTCCTACCTATGATGAGACTTTAGCTTAACTAACTATAGTATGCCTGCAGGTGTAGCATTGTGCCTGCAATTCCCATCAGATTTCAGAAGCTAAGCAGGGTCAGGCCTGGTTAGTACTTGAATGGGAGACTACCTGAGAACACCCAGGCTTGGGAGAAGTATATGGCAACCCACTTCCAAGAAACAATCAGCCATTGAAAACCCTATGAATAGCAGAGAAGTACAACAATAGTGTTTCATCTGTTGTATGTAGGGTCACTATGAGTCAGACACCAACTCACGGCACCTAACAACAACAACTATAGTATGATGGCATAGAGCACTGAGCTGGGTGCCTGGTGCACACCTGTAATCCCAGCAACGTGGGAGACCAAGACAGGAGAATCACAGGCTCAGGGCTAGAGGCAGCCTGCAAAACTAAGCAAGATCCTGTCTCAAAATAAAAGTAAAATTGAAAGGGGGTAGGTGGTGCAGCTCAGTAGCATTTGCCGAGCATGCATGAGGCCCCGGGTTCACCCTCCTAGTATTGCAAAAAGAATAAAAGTAAAATAAAATAAAATGTAAGAAAAGAAAAGACACCAAGAAGGAAGAAAGAAAGCAAGAAAGAAGAAAGGCTCTTCAACAAGCCAGTTAGCATGGCATAAAGCAGAAATTCTCAAACCATGTTCTTAAAACAGTAGCACCAGTATAACTGAGCAACTTTTTAGCAATGAAAATTCTTGAGCCTCACACTCTATACTGAATCAGAAACTCTAGGGGGTGGAGCTGAATGCTCACTTATCTGCAATGTCTTAAGTCCTTCAGGTGATTCTAATGAACACTCCAGTATGAGGGCCACTGACATAGAGAAACATTTATTAATCCATTCTTTTGGTCATTCATTAATAAATATTTATAAATTCCTACCATAAGCGTAGCACTGCTTGGTACAGCAAGACTCTGGAATCAGAAAGGAAGTAAAACAGGGTTCCTTCATAGGGTTTTTCTAGGGTTGAAACTATGCTACATTGATTCCAGTACCGACCCCTGGATTAGAGGTAGGAATCAAAAGAGTGGGGTCAATTTATAGTATGAGTGGCTCAATGCAAATTTTTTTCTGTTACCACATTTACCCAAATGGTATTATTTTCTAAGAAGGAGGCTAAAACATTTTTCTAATGTACATAGGGAAAAGTCCAAGAACTCACATGTAGTACTATGCTGCACATAGTTTTGTCAATAAGATTGACACTTAATATTTTTTTAAGTGGACAATCTTTCATTTAGTAGCAGTTTCATTATCTGTATATATACTTTATATATATGAATATACTACACAAATATAACTTTTAAGTATGAGGCACAGGGAGAATTTGAAGGCATGCTGCTTTATCAGCACATTTATTTGACAACTACTCAGATTCTGGAGCACAGAAATTGCACATTGGGAGGTTATTCTTAGAAGATTAGAGATTTTGAACCAAATGTGTTGGCTCACACCTATAATCTGAGATACTTAGGAGGCTGAGGCAGGATTGCAAGTTCAATGACAGAGGCAGCCTGTGTACCTTCATGAGACCCTGTCTCAAAATAAAAAGTGAAAAAAGCCTGAGGGCATAGCTCAATGGTGGAGCACTTGCTTCCTGGCATGCAAGAGGCCCTACATTCAATTTCTACCAATCTCCTGACACTACTCTCTGCCAAAAAAAAAAAAGAAAGAAAAGAATTTTTCTTCTTTTCAAATAATGTGCTTCTTTGTTCTGATAACCAAGCACCTGGAATTACATCCATAGATGAGAAAATATCATGCCTCCAAAATAAAGACATAAACTACCCAAAGACCTTTTATCAGTTTATGAATTAAAGTCATAAAATAATGTTTAATTTGATACTTTTTTCTGCTCCAAAGTTAAAAATCCATGCTATCATGTTGCCTTCATCAGGAAAGATTCTTACCTGCTCTGGTTTGAGATTAATTTTGTCTTAGAGCTATTAAAATGGTAAACGTCCATTTGTGTGTCTATACACACAAAAAATATTGAAAATTAAATGTGAGCCAGTCATGGTGGTACATGGCTATAATCCTAGCAGTTTGGGAGGCAGAAGTAATAGGATCACAAGTTTGAGGTCAGAGGCAGCCTGCCTAATTTAGTGAGACCCTGTCTCAAGATAAAATGTTTAAAATTGGCTGCGGGTGCAGCTCAGTGGTAGGGCCCTTGCAAAGTATGCACAAGGCACAATCCTTCAATCCTCCAGTGCCACTGGAAAAAAAAACAATAACAACAAAATAAGAACAACAACAAAAATAAACACCTTGGAAAAAACCTTGAAAAAAAAAACCACCATGAAAATTTGAAAGGGATACATATTTCAGCCATTTCTGTTCATTGCCCGATTTGACTTTTCAGAATCTATTATGCTGTGGTTATTTTTCATGTTCATACAACTCTCAAAATAATTTAAAAATAACTTGTTATCCTTTTGCTCTAAGTGTTATGCCTTTGCACATTTAAATGATTACATAGACTCCAAGTAAGTCCCTTCAAATTAAGATGGCCCCTTACAATTTTTCTAGGCTTTTATAATTCTGTATGAAAATTTTATTGATTTCCATGTATCTAGCTCTTAGTTCATAATGAATATATTTCTGCTGTAGGCTCTATTCATATGGGTAAGTAGAGTTGTTCTATATGATAGGTAATAGCAGCTACATTTAGTGGGCACAGGCAGGTGGAAATGCTACAAACAAGCTCATTTAACCATAATAGCAATAGTACAATAGCAAGATTTCATTTTGAAGATGAGCAAACCAAGATTCTGAGAGTTACCATTTAGTAATTATCCTAGATAAGGTGAACATTTAGTAAGTGAGCCATGCTTCTGCAACAGCTCCATTTGATACAAATTCTGTGCACTTCACATTTGCTATAGTATCTGCCCCAGGTGGTATTGATTGATGCCATTTGAAAGATCAGTAATCTAGGGAACAATAAGGACCAGTGACAGTTTTCCTATAACTAACAATTATAACATAATCAGCATATCTTAGGCACTTACTCTGCAATAAATAAATGAGAGATTCAAGGACAATTTAAGATATTGTTGGTCTAGTGCTGTGCTATCCAATTTGATAACTGTTGGTCACTTGCAGCCATTTAAATTTGAATTAAAGTCGTGAAAAATGTAAAATTCAGTTCCTCGGTCAGATTAGCTGCATTTAACTGTTCAATAGTGACATGTGGCCAGAGGCTACCATGGACAGTGCAAACAGAGTATTTCTACCATAACAGAAAATTCCAGTAGTGATAGTCTAGTCAGAATCCTGTGTAATTAACTACCTGAACAAAACTAGGGCAAGTGGTACAATGATTTTTGATTTGGGACAATTAATGAAAGATATTCACTCTTTGCTACACTGAAATTTCCCCAAGTCTATTAAGCCTTCAAAGTCAACACTGTAGCAGAGAACTAAATGTACTCCACTTAAAAGAAGAGGTAGATCCCCACTAGAATTTGGATGCAGGCAATTAGTTTGCAATATAAATTTTCATACTAAGATTATGGTGAGATACAAATGCAGACTCTGCTGTACATTTCAATTTAGGGGGAAAAAGGACAATTGCCTTTGGAGAAGTTCATCAGAAAATGGTTCTCTTCAGAGTATTCTAAATTAAGGACATTTTTGCTCTAAGCTAATCTTAAATAGTCATACCAGAGCTAAACAAGAAAGATATAGCTGTGAGACATTAACTGCCACAGTTCCTTATTTAGGAAACCAAGGTGCACACAATCAAATTAAAACATATCTCTGTTGCTGCTGCTGCTGCTGGTGCTGTGCTTCCTCAGCATTTCTTTCTAACCCTGGCTTTCTATTGCTCTTTGGTGCATAAAAACTAGTCCATTTGAACAACACTTGATTTTAAAGCATATTTCATAACTTAGATTATATTTATTTCTTTTTTTTTCCTTAATTAGTATATGAAATGCTACACAAAGTAGGTATCTCTATTATGAGAGGTCATTTTGTCTTTATGGCTATTTCTGCTAATGATAAGCTATCAATTCAAGTGAAATGAGAATGCAAAAGGTTAGAACTAGGGAAAAGATTATTGAAATTAGAAATACCATATTCATCTTTCTTCTTTTATTTCATTTATTTTTTTATTTTATGTTTTTCTGGTACTAGGGGTTGAACCCAGGGCCTCGCACCTGCATGCTTTGCAAATGCTGGACCACTGAGCTGCTCCCCCAGCCCATTTGTTTTTTTTAGTTTTTGAGACAGGGTCTCTATAAATTACGCAGACTGCCTCTGGTTTCGAACTTGCGATCCTCCTACCTCTGCCTCACGATCTGCTGGGATTACAGGCATGCGCCACCGTGCCCGGCTTCTTCCTTTATTTTTAAAAAATACTCTACTAAGTAAATGCTGGGAGAAGAGTCTCCATTCTGCATCAAAATGTGTATACAGAAGTAAAATAAAATCTCCTAAATGTGCTTGTGATTTTGGCTTATGTGGGCATGAGGCTGCCTGGAAACAAGAAGTGCTTTCATTGTTTCTGCCTATTCAGGTTGCCAATTCACCAGGTAGTTAAGGTTACTGATAAGCTAGGTTGGGTTGCTAGTGTTCAGCAAACAGATCAATTTAGGCTTTAACACTGGTAGTAACACCAGAGTAGGGTCACATCCAGTTCACCAGACAGTGAGGCTACTGTCGTTTTTTTTTTTTTTTTTTTTTTGCTAGTCCAGTGGGTTTTCACTGTTGCTGCTATTTGGGTTATAGAAATCTGCTGCTTCCAATCACTATGAATGCCATTACATGGAACAGACTCAGTAGAATATTCTCTCCTCCATTCCAACACTTTTACACTTACACACTTCATATATTTATACAACTTCCCCAGTCCCTGAAGGCTTTTGACCTTTCACTCCTTAGATATTTATTTACACAAACATAGTTAGGCATCTTACACAGAGACTTATGAGAAAAAAGTTTGCGGGAAAATAACAATCTTCTAAGTACACATACTAAACAGTTAAACATCCTAAGAATTGAAAATGGCCTATATAAATGTGACCTTATAATCATTAAACATATTAGGCATTAAATTTTTAATTATTGAAAACATGAAAATTCATGTGAATTAAGTTTAAACCAATAAATTAGCCAAGACTACAGATGTGCATGATATGGTGTCCCTATTTACTGCTCTCTGCATTGACCCTCACTCTTTCTTTGTTGCCATTTTTAGGATGTTAGAAGTGGTATTAGATTCTTTCTTATGACTCAGTGTAAAACAACAATTATTTCTACTGACACTTTGCTCTCTCCTCTGCAAATGTCCATAACTTCCTTTCTTTGAGCCCTTTCCTTGGTTCTTTTTCTGAGTACATGACTCTACACTCAATCCTTCGCTCCTCCAGCTTTGGCTTCTCCCACTTGCTGCCCTTGGTACCCATGTCATCAAGTATGTTTCTATTCTCAGCCTGCTTAAGCTTCTCAGCTTTCACACACACATTTCTTTTGTACTTGTCACTGCCTATCTCTGAATTCACTGCTGTAGCTGCCTCTAGCTAAGTGGACTGGTCTTAGAGGTTCTCATCTTCACTCATTACAATGCATCATCCATCCCCTGGTCTGGATATCCATCATTTCCTATATTTCCTCTTCTCTCATGCTCCCTGGAATATAAAACATGCTGGTATTTCAGTCCTATGAGCAAATTGTCTGTGTGACTGAGGAGGAAGATAGGAGAGTAAATATAAAACATGAGTAGTGAAGCAAAACAGTAACATATGGTCTCTATCTGTGAGAAGCATTTTACATTATAGTTCAGGGCTTCTCACCAGGAAATAATTCAAAAATTTCTAGTTCTATACATATAATAAATTTAACTATAAGAGGAAAATATTTTATGCGGATAGAAAGTAATTTTTTTCTTTTATCATTCACCTAAACAGCTTTCATTTCCTTGTCCTTTAGTTCTATAAGTGCTTATATTTTGTAATAGGTAGCATACTATTGTGAAATTATTAATAAAATATACTTTCTTGAGATGGTAATCATTTCATTAGGTGAGATACTCTTAAGCATGTTGACCAATTTCCTTTTATTCATTTGTTTTTTTGCATTTGTATGAAATGTACTTATGCTAAATAGTCAAATTCTCTGTATTTTTTTCCCTACATTATAGGACAAAGGGCTGGGATTTAGCTCAGTTGGTAGAGTGCTGCGCTGCAGTCTCTGAGGTCCTGAGTTCAATTCCCAGCACCACAAAAATGGGAGAAGGACCTGGCAATCCACTCCCAAGGCAATCCCGAAATAGTCAGCCATTGAAAACCCTATGAGGGTCACTATGAGTCAGATACCGATTCCACGGCACCTAACAATAGGACAAAACTCCATTAGTGCTAAGGGAATTTCAGATTGAGTTTATAATTTTGAGAATAGGCAAAGAATAAAGGTGTGGCTAATGTGTATGACTTCAGACCCATGAATTAGAATATGCTGTCAGCTAATTTTTCTAGCTTAGATAATTTAATTGATATTTGGTTAATCCAGAGTTATTTGAAGTTTCATTAAAAAGGTAAGAAATTGATATATTGATCCCAGGAAGTTATCATTTAAATTTAGTAATTTTCCCACAAAAACCATTATATAATCTCATCACAGTCACCTCTGTTTTGTTATTTCAAGGCTCATAGGAGGCTTTTGTCAAAGAGGGTGTCATATACTTGTATATATGCCATCCATAGCTGCAGTGTGAGAATTCCAACACGAGGTGGCATTATTGGTAATTTATAACTGGTCAGTTTGGGGTCATACAGCTACCTTTCAGCAATTCAGAAGCATCTGACTACCCTATCATATTGTTTTTAAAATGTAAATTGTAAAAGATTATACTTTTTGATACCAAATATGAGTCAAATGTGTCTATTCATTTAGTGCACCATATTCTACATCAATCATGCTTATCTCTTTCCCTTAATTATACTGTTTTAACAAATGATCTTATCTCATATTTTTATTTTGACTTACCTTACTACTCATATCTTCCATATTTCTCTCTTTTGTGCTTTCCGCGCCCCCCTCCCTGGTCCTGGAATCAAATCCAGGACCTCTCACATGCAAAGCCATCTCTCTTTGCTTTCATTTCTACATCTAAGCCTTTCTGAAGTGCTTCTCAGCCTTTTCCCACATGAAAGTACTAAGAACACAGCTAGTACTATTTTTAAGTTAATAGAATTGAGCTATCTTTTGCCATTTTTTCAATAGCACATTTTTCTCAACTCACTCTTTCCTAGAACTCTGCCTCCTCCCACTACCTTGACATCACATTCAATCTTTAATTAAACTGAACCAAATGATTACAAGACAATCATTACCATTCTCTTTCTATACTTGCATGGTCCAATCAGAAGAAGCCTTTGAGTATGATTCCTAACTGACTGGGACATGCCTCGGCAGTTTAACAGCCTGATTGAGGACACAATGGGATAATTGTTTGTAAACTTTACCACTAGGTAATCAAAAGCTATCAGTCAGCTTGGCTTTCATGGCTAACATTGAAATCCATTTCTCTAAAACTCTCTAAACATTAATGATGACCAAGGAACTACTTTAAAAGAATATTGTGCCTCAAAGGCCAAGCCTTGAGAATAGTATCAAATTTTCTTGGCCTCACATATCCAGGCCATATGTAGCAAAGAACACAGGAGAGATGAGGCTGGTTCTTAAACTCATACCGACTGTTGGATACTCAAAGCTTACTTGTACTGATGGTGATTCATAAGCACTTTGAATACAAAGGCTGGGCTACAACAAACAAACATAGACAGTGGTGGCTGAAGACACACATAAGCTTATTCTTCACATGAAAACTAACTTGATTCTTCTAGGCAGATTGAATAAGGGAGAAAGGCACAGAAAAATACACAATGGATTCATGGAGTAAAACCAGTTCTAAAAGGTAACTGAATTCTGAATTCTCATTCTTTCTCTCTCTTTCTCTCTCTCTCTTCCTCTCTCTTTCCTCTCCCCCTCCCCAAATATATATAGATACACACACATAACATATACTGTCTATTGCATGTATACATGTATGTATGAATATATATGCATATATACACATACATATATATCTTTCCTTCTCACTTTCTCCTTGCTCTTTATTTTTCTGTCTCTTTTTCTATTTCATGCTTATCAGAAGAATAATATCAAATATTCGATTTATAGGATCATGTGGTATTAGATCTCATGGGGAAATCCATATTTGTTTGAGCTGACATTAAATAATTTGGCAACAGCTTGAACGAACACAGACTTTTCTTTGAAACCGCTCTGAGACCTCCTAAGAATTAGCCCTTTCAAAAATCTTTGTACAAACTTACAACAGTTTTAGTTTCCAAGATCATGGAGCCATATTCTTCCTTTTCTTTTCTTTTTTTTTTCTACTTACAATGATCTATGCTAAAAAATGTGTATCTAGTTTAGATCATTGAAATGATCATTATGATGGCTGCATTTATTGATACATTTCTAGATGTTAAACACTCTCAGCACTTCCTCCACCTTATCTCATTTAACATTTACAAAACCCTAATATTTATGATCTCTACTTTTATCAAAGACAAAATTGAAACCAAGACAATTAAGTAAGTCTAAGTCTAAGGGCAGTATGTGATAGTTTATATTTCCATTAAGTTAGTTTGGAGCACTACCAGAATGTAGAGGTTAAGCTTGAATTGACTTGTGCACTTGGAAAGAATATCTGCTTCACTTGGGAAATAAAATAGAAAAGTTTAATGTCCTACAGAGACATCTTTCACATAAGCAGGTACTCTGACCTCACAGCATGCATTAGGCCATTCTAATCCTCTCAAGGTTAAAGTTATTTTGATTCTTTTATAACTATAAATCACAACTAAAAATTAAAACACTTTCCATGTGACCACATATTCATGTAAATAATACACATGCTCAAATTCTTATTTCATAGTGTGTTGACTACACGTGACAAAATTTTACTTTTTTCTTGTTATTCTTAAGTGCTGACAGAGACCCAGAAACTGATTTCATAAACTACTAATGGATTGTAACCTACATTTTAAACTCACTTATAACTGATACATAAAAGCATAAAAATTGTACATATTTACAAGGTGCCATGTGTTGTTTTAACACATATATACATTGCATAATGTATAAGTTGCATGTTGAAAAAGCTGGTTTAAGTAGCAAAAGGGTAAATAATATCAAGATCCAGTTAGGTGTAAAGAGTTATATTCTGTTATACCACATTGTTTGGCATCTTCTACATGTTCTTAAATGAAGAAAACTCTCTATTAAGATATTCATTAAATATATGTGAATTTTTCAATGAAAATGTAGAAACGTTATCCTATGTTTTCTTTGGTAATGGGCCACAAAAAACTATGAAAATCTGGGTGCAGGAGGTGAGAGGATAAATTGAAAAGGTAGAGGTAATCGAAATATTAGGATGACAAGAGAAACAGGAGAAAGTAGGGTGGAAAAAACAGTAGCAAAGTTGCAGGGAAGTCTCAAACTTAGACCTGCAGAGCCTGGGCCAGGGGGAGAGTTGGGCTGGCCAGCAAAGGAGGATAGGTTGATGGCTAGACAATAGATCATACAGAGGAGTTCAACTAATCCAGTATTAATACTGATAAGAAACCAGATCCAGAGTACAAGAGATCCCTGCTGAGGGATCTCAACAGAGGGGACTCCAGACAGTGGATATATTCAAAGTTAGGGAGACAATGGTTCTGAGGTGATCATTGTCAAACTGTGGAATACACATGAATTACCTGATGAGTTTGTTTAAGATTCAGAGTCATAAATATCACTGCTAGAAATTTAGATATATGGGGACCTAAGATTTTGCATGTAATGAGGACACAACTATGCCTTGAGAAATGCTGCCTTATCATTTGGACCAAGATACAAATGGGGATAAGGAAAGAATGGTAGCAGACACATGATAGGGACTTTTCCAATTCTGTAAGTTCCTGAAAAGACTAGATTTCCACAGGAACACTTGTGCTCAAGGTACAACAGGCAAATGGGATGCTGGGCCTTGGTTGCAAAGTTGATCTTACAGATAATAAGGTCAAGAATCCCCTGGATCTGCTATAGAGGTCAGAACTGGCTCAGAAACATGTTCTGTCTTGCTAAGTCATCACTATTAGGACCTCTCTGGGGCAGAATCTTGTATAAACATAAATTAGTCGTAGGAGAACCAATAAGAATGACTTCTGAGTCACATAATGATGTCTAGAGAAGACTCTAGATTGGATCAATGGAAGAAATAGGACAAAACTAGACTTCTCTTGGGCCAGAAAGAGAAGGACATGATACAGCTCAAAGTCCTGTAAGGTAGACATGATTCCTCTGGAGGACTCTTATTTATTCTATGTCCCTCACTTGTATATGTTTTGTCTTTGTAAATCTTCATTTCAACACTACCCACAATTATCATTGACAAAAGCATGTGGAATGTTTTGTTCTACTCTGTTACATGTAGTAGTTAAAATTTAGAAAACATCATGGGTTACACTTAATGACAAAGCTCTTATAAAGCTATTGGTTGATTACATGGCATTTGGAGTCAGCCTTGAATTTGAATTCCCATTAATCCATTTCAGCCAGTTGACTCTGGACAAGCTACTTGACCAGGAGAGGGACAGGTCTTAACTTTTACATATGTAAAATTAGGATAATAATATCAAACATTTCAGATGACATGGTAAGACTTAAGTGAGATAAACCATACATATTGCATATTTTTCTTCTTATATAAAGTGCTCAATAAAGATTAACTATAATTATAAGCAATCTGTGAGCATGTCATTACAAGTGATGTGAAACTAAAGTAGAAAGTAATTACTCTTAATTGAGTGACTGTTCTGGGTCCAGCACTGTAGTAGGTACTCAGCATATATTATTTGTAATTCTGACAATAACATATCAAGGTAAATATATTCATTCCATCTTTCAAATCAAGAAATGTAGGCATAAGAAGCTAAGTAACTGAAAGTCACAGAGCTAGAAATAAGAAATGCATTAATAGATACTTTGGAGTTCAGCATTTTGTTTTGTTTTAAAAAATTGTTGTTGTTAGGTGCTGTCCAGTCAGGTCCGACTTACAGCGACCCTATCTACAATAGAAGGAAACACCTCCTGACACAATGCCTGCACATATTTTTTAATGCTTAAGCCTATTGTTGCACCCACTGTGTCAATCCTTTTTTTAAATTGACTCACAACTCTCCCAAACATGATGTCCTTCTCCAGGGATTGGTCCCTCCTGAATACATGTCCAAAATACATCAGATACATTCTAGCCATCCTTGCTTCCAAGGAACACTCTAGTTGCACTTTTTTCTGGACAAATCTGCTGGTTCTTTTGGTGATCCATGGTATAGTCAATTTTCATCTCCATCACCATAATTCAAAAGCACCAGTTTTTATCCTGTCTCCTGTATTCAATGCTCAGCTTTCACTAACGCATGATGCAAATTTAAAAATCATGGCATGAGTCAGGCACACCTTCATCTTTAATGTGACATCTTTACTTTTCAACACTTTAAAGTGGTCTTTTGCAACAGCTTTTCCCAGTGTAATGCATCTTTTGATTTATTGACTATTGTTTCTGTAGGTAATAACTATAAAAAAAGTAAAGCAAAATCTTGGACAACCTCAATCTTTTCTTCATTGGTCATGAAGTTGTTTACTGATCCAGCTGCAAGAATTTTTGTTTTCTTGATGTTGAATCGCAATCCAGATGGAAAGCTGTGTTGTTTGATTGTCATCAGTAAATGTTTCAAATCTGCTTCACTTTTAGCAAGTAAAGTTGTGTCATCTGCATAACACAAGTTGCTAATGAATCTTCCTCCAATCCTGATTCTTCTTCACAAAGTCCACTTCTCAGATTATTTACTCAGCATAGAGATTGAAGAGGTATAGTGAAAGGACACAGCACTGATGCACACCTTTCCCAACTAGAAAGCAAGCAGAGTTTCCTTCTGTTCATATGACTGCCTCCTGGCCCATGTCCAGATGCAGCATGAGTGCAATTAAGTGCTCTGGTATTCCCATTCATTGCAATGTTATCCATAATTTATTGTGATCCACAGAGTCAAATGCCTTTGCATATTTGATAAAACATAGATAGACGTCTTTGTGATATTCTCTGCTTTCAGTTAACATCCATCTGACATCAACAATAATGTTCATGGTTCCACACACTCTTCTGAACCTGACTTGATTTTCTGGCAGTTCCTTGTTCATATACTCATATACTGCTACAGTCACTTTTTGAATGATCTTTAGCAAAATTTTATTTATATGAGACATCAATATCGTTCAACAATTTCCACATTCAGTTAGATCCCCTTTCTTGGGAACAGACAAAAATATAGATCTCTTCTAGTCAGTTGGCCAGGTAGCTATTTTCCAATCTCTTGGCATAGACATGTGAGCACCTTCAGTGCTGCATCTGTTTATTGAAACATCTCAATTGGTATTCTGTCAATTTATGGAATATTTTGTTTTACGAGTTCCTCCAAGGCAGCTTCCACTTACTCCTTCAGTACCATTGGTTCCTGATCATATGCAAGCTCTTGAAATTGTTGATTATCCACCAATTCTTTTTTGTATAATGACTATGTATATTCCTTCCATCTTCTTTTGATGTTTCCTGCATTGTTTAATATTTTCCCTGTAGAATCCTTCAAAATTGTCACTTGAGGGTTGTTTTTAATTCAATGTTCTAAACTTGACAGAAACAGAGCATGTTCTTCCCTTTTGGTTTTCTATCTCCAACTCTTTGCACATGTCATTATAGTATTTGATTTTATCTTCTAGAGCTGCCCTTTGAAATCTTCTGTTTAGTTTTTTCATTTCATCATGTCTTTCTTTTACTTTAGCTGCTAGACATTCAAAGGCAAGATTCAGAGTCTCTTTTGACATGGAATTTGATCTTTCTTTTTTTCCTGTTTTTTTAAAAAATAACCTTTTGCTTTCCTCATGATGTCATGCCACAACTTGTCTAGTCTTCAATCATTACCTCTTATGCATCAAATCTCTTCTTGAAATCATCTTGAACTCAGATGGGATATACTCAGGGTCATACTTTGACTCTCCTATACTTGGTCTAATTTTCTTCAGTTTTACTTTGAACCTGCATATGAGTAACTAATGGTCTGATTAATAACCAGCGCTGGTTCTTATTCCCTCATCTGTCTGTCAATTTGCCATTCTGTGGTGAATTGCATGTTGCTGTGATCCTGAAATCTACACCACCCATATTAGATACTAGCAGGGTCACCCACGTTGGACATGTTTTAGCTGAGCTTCCAGACTAAGACAGACTAGGGAGAAGGACCTGGCAGTCCACTTCTGAAACAATTAGCCATAGGAAACCCTATGAATAAGAGAGAAACACTGTCAGATGCAGTGCCAGAAAATGAGCCCCCTAGGTTGGAAGATACTCAAAAGATGACTAAGAAAAACTTTCCTCCTTAAATTACTGTTGACTTCAATGATAGGAATGGAGTAAAACCCCATAGACCTCCATTTGCTGATGAGTCATGACTCAAAATGAGGACCAACTATAAACATCCATTAATAATTGAAACATGAAATGTACATGGTATGAATCTAAGAAAATGGGAAATCATCAAAAGGAAAGTGGATTGCATAAACATCAGCATTCTAGACATAACTGAGCTACAATGGACCAGTAATGGCCATTTTGAATCAGATATGTACCATATGATCTACTATGCTGGGAATAACAACTTAAAAAGAAATGGGGTTGCATTTATCATCAGAAAAGTCATCTCAAGATCTGTCCTAAAGTATATGCTGTCAATGATTGAATAATATCCATATGTATATAGGTAAAGCCAGTTAATATGACTATTATTCAAATTTATGTACCCACCACTAAGGCTACAAATGAAAAACAGGAAGATTTTTACCAGCTTCTGCAGGCTGATATTGATTGAATATGCAATCAGAATGCATGATAATTACTGGAGACTGGAATACAAAAGTTGGAAACAAGAAGGATCAGTAGTTGGAAAATATGGCCTTGGTGACAGAAGTGATGCTGAAGATTATATGATAGAATTGTGTCAGACCAATGATGTTTTCATTGCAAGTATGGTTTTTTTACCAACATAAATGACTGCTATAAATGTGGATGTTTCAAGTGACAATGGAAAACCTCAATATCAAAAATCAGAACAAAAAAATTGTTAGTGTATGTTAATGGTACAGAATAATGGGCTCAACTGTGACATTTTCAGAACATGTATATGATATACTTTGATCATATTCACCCACCTCTGTTACCTCTATTATTTTTCCAACTCTTTCCTGCTTTGTCCCCTTCCACATGCTCTTTGACAGTCCTCTTACTTTTATGTCCTTTTTCTTCTAAATGGCACAAATGAGAATAAGAGTGTGATATTTGTCTGAGTCTGGCTTTTTTCATTTAACATCATAATTTCCTGCTGCATTCATTTTTTTGCAAAGGACATAATTTCATTCTTCTTTATATCTGGGTAAAATTACATTGTGCGTATATACTACATTCTGTTTAACTCTTCACCCATTGATAAACACCTAAGCTGATTCCATGAGTTTTTTTCTTTTACTGTGAATGCAGTGGAAATACTCATGAATATGCAGATATCTCTATTGTAAGCCCATATACTAAGCTATATTTCTATCTTTACTACCCTCTGATATGATACCTTCTTTTTTTGGTTTATTCCTTATCCTAATGCCTTCATAAGCTGAGACACCAGTAGAGGAAAACTTACCATCACTCTTGTCCCTAAGATAAGACAAAATGAGATGGGAAAAAGTGCCTTTCTTTTCCTTGCTCCAATATCCCTATCTTTTCAAGTTCTTCTCTACAAAATTCCTGCAATGATATGATGATGAAAACCCATACTACCAAAACATATGGGATACAGCAAAGGCAGTTCTAAGAGGGAAGTTTATAGCATTGAGTGCCTTCATCATTAAGGTAGGGAATAGCAAAATAAATGACCTAATGATACATCTCAAGACATTAGAAACGCAACAACAAATCAATCTTAAAAAGAACACTTGGAAAGAAATTATCAAGATCAAGGCAGAGGTATCTCATTAGAATCTAAAAAGACAATTCAAAAATTTAATGAGACTAAGAGCTCATTCTTTGAAAAGATTAACAAAATAGATGCTCCCCTGGCAAATCTCATCAAAAAGGAAAAAGAAACAGCCAACACCAGGAAAATTAGAGATGAAAAAGGGATCATAACCACCAATTACAAAGAAGTACAGAAAATCATCAGGGAATACCATGAGAAATTGTATTCCCCAAAATACAAAAATACAGAAGAAATGGATAAATTCATTAACACATATGATTTACTAAAATTAACCCCAAAGGGCATAAGTGACCTAAACAAACCCATTACATATGCTGAAATAGAAAAGGTAATAAAAAGTCTCCCAAAAAAGAAGAGTCCAGGACCTGATGGGTCCACAGCAGAATTCTACCAAACTTTCAAAGAAGAATTAATACCTGTCTTCCTCAAGTTATTTCAAAAAGTAGAGAAACAGGGAACACTCCAAAACTCATTCTATGAAGCTACCATCACCTTGATACCTAAGCCAGGAAAAGATACATCTAAGATAGAGAATTATAGACCCATACCCTTATGAACATAGATGCAAAAATTCTTAACAAAATCCTGGCAAAGTGAATTCATCAACATATTAAAAAGATTGTTCACCATGACCAAGTGGATTTATTCCACAGATACAAGGCTGGTTTAATATATGACAATCAATTAATGTAATTCAGCATATCAAGAGGCTTGCAAACAAAAATCACATGATCATCTTACTTGATGCTGAAAAGGCCTTCAACAAAGTGCCACACCTTTTCATAATAAAAACCCTGGAGAAGACAGGTATAGCAGGAGAATGACTTAATAAAGGCCATCTATGACAGACCTACAGCCAACATTATATCAAATGGAGAAAAATGGAAACCATTTCCTCTAAGATTTGGAACAAGACAAGGATGTCCACTCTCCCATACCTTATTTAACATACCTTATTTAACATTGTGATTGAAGTTCTTGCCTGGGCAATTAGACTAGAGAAAGAAATCAAAGGGATACAGATAGGCAAAGAAGGGGTCACATTATCCTTATTTGCAGATGACATGATATTTTAACTAAAGGACCCCAAAAATTCCTCTAGAAAACTTTTAGACCTAATTAACTCCTTTGGTACAATGGCAGGATACAAAATCAACACTTAAAAATCAATAGCCTTTCTCTACACCAACCATAAAAGCAGGAAATTAGAGCTACAATCCCTTTCATGATAGCCCACCAGAAAAGTAAATACCTTGGAATCAATCTAACGAAAGGCCCTGCAGATCTCTATAAGGAAAATTTCAAAACATTAAAGAAATCACAGAGGACACTAAAAAGTGGAAGGACTTCCCCTGCTCATGGAATAAGAAAATCAATATTGTAAAAATGGCTGTTCTACTAAAAGCAATCTATAGATTAAATGCAATCCCCATTAAAATTCCAGTGACAGAATTTACAGAAATAGATAAAATAATCCAAAAATTCATACAGAAACACAAAAGATTACATATAACCCAAACACTCTTAAGCTGCAAAACTAGTGCAGGTGGAATCACAATCCCTGACTTTATACTACAGGGTTGTAGTAGAAAAAAGAGGCTGGTACTGGCACAAAAATAGACCTGAAGACCAGTAGAACAGAATAGAGGACCTAGAGGTACATCAATACATCTATAGCCACCTGATTTTTTATAAAGGAGCAAAGCAGATAAATTGGAGAAAGGCTATCCTAGTGCTGGGAAATATGAATATCCACTCCCAGAAAAATGAAAACTGATCCACACCTCTCAATATGTATGAGAGTTAACTCAAAATGGATAAAAGACCTCAACATAAAACCAGAAACTTTAAAATTAATAGAAGAAAAGTTAGGCAACACACCCCAACTAGGAAAGTATTTCCTTAATAGGACTCCAATTGCTCAAGAAATCACAAGAATAGATAAATGGGATTACATGAAATTAAAAGCTTCTGTACAACATAGGAAACAATCAATAGAGTCAAGGAAGTCACCACTGAATGGGAAAATATCTTCACATCCTATACATTGGACAGAGGACTAATTTCCAGAATTTATAAAGAACTCAAGAAAGCAATACCCAAGAAAACAAATAACCCAATACACAAAAGGGCAAAGGAACTGAACAGATAGTTCTCAAATGAAGACGCTCATAAGGCTATGAAACACATGAAAAAATACTCAGTATCCCTAGCCATTAGGGAAATGCAAATCAAAACAACTCTGAGATTCCACCTTATTCCAGTAAGAATGGCCAATACCTATAAAACAAATATCAACAAATGCTGCAGAGGCTGTGGAGAAAAGAGAACCCACTTACAAGGCTGGTGAAGTTATAAATTGGTTCAATCACTTTGGAAATCAATATGGAGGTACCTCAGAAAACTAAAAATAGATTTACCATATGACCCAACTATACTGCTGTTGGGAATATACCCAAAGGAAGATAAGTCACCATACCACAGAGACACTTGCATCTCCATGATCAACGCAGCACTTTTCACAATATCAAGGCTATGGAATCAACCAAAATGCCCATTAACAGAACAATGGATAAAAACCTTATGGCACATATGCATAATGGAATACTACTCAGCAATCAAAAAAAAAATGAAATGTCATTTGCAGCAAAATGGATGGAATTAGAGAAAATTATCTTAAGTGAATCAACAAAAGCCCAAAAAGAAATACCACATGTTCTCACTCATATGTGGGAGCTGACTCAAACTTAAAAGAAGGAAAAAATCCTATACATAAATTGGAACATAATAATAAGCTCATGTAAACTTAGCAGACAAGAGAAAATTTAAGGAGTGGAAAGAAGGAGGGAGGACTCTAGCAAAAGGAAGTGGTGATGAGAGAAGACAGGAGGAGGAGCAGGGCCAATGAGGAGCAAGGAATGAGAGAGAGGTCAACCTCAAAGTAAACAGCCCAACCTTAATAGTTTGGGAAATAATACCAATAATAACAATAATACCAAAGGATGGCAATAATGAAAATGGACTAGATTACTCATGTAATACTGCTGAGAATGTATAAAGATATATCACTATAGAAAAATGTTTGGACTTAAATCAAAATTGGGATGCACGTATATAGATGAATATTCCCTCAAAAAGATATACAACTAGAAAGGGAGGCCATTGGTGGAGCGGGTGGGAGATGGGGTCAGAGGGGCACGAGGGGTAAGGGGTAAGTTATGTAATCAATGTACAATGAAATGTATATATGGAAATGTCACAATGAAATACATGTCAGAATGAAAACCATTAAATTGTACATTAAATTTTTCCAATAAAAAAAGTTCTCTACATGCCTAAACAAGTGATCTGGTGTCTTTTTGATGATGATTTCTGGAGTTTGGAGCCAAGATAAGTAAAAGTATAGCATTGCAAGTTGGCTTACTTGCCTGTTTACAAAGGAATGAGGGAGAAGTGCCAATTTCATTGAGTTGAAGCCCAAAGACTCTTGCAAACTTTGTTGTTGTGGTGGTTGTTAAGTGCTGTCAAGTCAAATAGGGCATTATAAATGTCTGCCTTATTTTAAGAGCATCATTTGTGGAATGATGCTCTTAAAATTTAGGATATTTAGGAAAAAAATTAGGAAAACTAACTTATTTCTCAGAATTGTTATGGAAATTTAGAATTGGAAATCCATAAAACACAAAGGTCAAAGACTTTTATTCCAAACACTTTTTAAGGAAAAAGACTATCAGTTGTTTAATGTTCTTACTTTCTACATAACTTTACCTTGAATTTAAATTTGTCTGATAGTTTTATCATGGGATTGGCTGCACCTCTATTTCTAGGAATGGGTAAACCTTATATGTGGATGACAAAGCATATTTTTATTACCTCTTTTATGAGCAAATGAAACTATAACAAAGTATCAATCCACAGTAAAGTTTTGCTTTATCCTCTTTCCCCACAATTTAAAATTGAACTTGGCACACTAATAAAAACAGCAACTACATTAAACTCCTTAAAAAGCTTTTTCCCATCTCTTGAATCAAAGCTCTGCTTTTCACAAGCTGAGTGGAATGATTGTATCTGGCATTAAATCGATGTATTGAATGCTGAACTTCTTTTTCCATAACACAAACCCAGCATGTATAGCTTTGTCTAAGCGTCCATCACTCTCCCCTAGTGAGGTGTCTCAAACCAAATTCATAGGGGACCTTCTTCAGCGATTTCTGAATTTCTACATTCACATAATCTTTAGAGACTCATCCCTGATAGTCAGAAAGGTATTTGTATCAGTTATGGACACAAAGAAAATGGGCTACAACATTTTACCAGACAATTGCTGATAGAATATCTACTAAATCATAAGACTTCTGACTCCCACTGAGCTGTCAGAACATATATTGGCAACCTACTTCAGCCTTAAGATTTGCTAGCTATCTTAATATAAGCGCATTAATCAATTTCAATTTTTAATACTCATAACGAAGAGAAACCTCTGAAGAGAATTATACGATACTGAACAAATAATGCCTATTTGTAAAATTATTTAAGCAAGTATTTACATGAGAGGTTCTTGACCCAGAAGGCATTTTTTTTTTCTATGTAGCCTCATTCCTTTGAGGGCAAGTAATTACTTTTCAAGATGAGCATTAATAATGAGGATCTGCAAAGACATGTTCAGAGTTTTACCTTAGCTGCACGAAAACCAGTCCTTCTTCAGAATAATCAAATTATTTTTCCATACCGGAGCCTCTTGTTCAGTTCTGAGGGAGCTTGACTGCTTTGTCCAGTTGCTACTAGACAATTGCAAATAAAACTGAACATATGCTCCAAGGACACCATGTGAGAAAAATGGAAAATCCTTGGCTCAATACTTTTTTGTTCAGTTGATAAACTGTAGATTGTAAATTTCCAGAGGATAAAAGAGTTATATTTTATGTTATTGTGTTGATGGAAAATTGTAGGGCTGAGTGGATTTGAGATTTTTTTGAGTTAGAAATATATGTTAAAAATTTCTGGTTTGATATTGAGTCTCAATTTATTAGCTGCTTGACCTTGGGTAATAATATAACCACCCTAAATTTAATTTTCTCTTTCTGTCAAGTATAATTCATAAGAAATTTCATCCACCTTACACATTTATTATGGATAACCCATGATATAATGCTTCTGAAACATTTGGAAAGAGTAAAGTTCCATAATTATTGGAAGGGTCAAACTCCTCATTCTAGACGTAAGAAAAATGAAGCCCAGAAAAACTGGTTAAAAAGGGCTGGGGCTAAAATCTGAGACTCTTAATGAAATTCATGAAGCAGATGAACATACATTTCTAAATCTAGTCTTTGAATTTATTATAACTTACTGGATTTTTCACTCAATAAATAATATACAGAATATATTATACACTATTGATAAGCAAGAGAGTGCAATGTCATGGCTGTCCCAGGTAGGGATGACCAAGACTGAGTGAAATATCTGTGGAATGGGGCACTGAGTTATATGGATTTATTGCAGTTTTTTGACAGATACTACCAGAGGAAATTAATTTTCATCCATCTGAGAATGAGTACCCAGTCAATTCTCTGAGGTGGGATAATCTGAGATCTCTAGAAGTTCTAATGCAAGACTTACTGGGGAGCCAGATACCGGAAGAGAATTACTCAATTACCTGAGGAGAATGGATGAAGGAGTTTCAGTTATCAAGGTTTAAATTCTTTGAAGTGAGAAAATTTGAAGAAGAGCTACATTGTAGGACAAAGCAGCAACCATTAAAGTCAAGGAAGGCTTTTGAGTTTGTTGTTGTTGTTAGGTGCCACTGAATCGGTATCCGACTCATAAAGACCCTACATACAACAGGGGAAACACTATTGTCAGTGCTTCTCTGCTGTTCATGGGGATTTCAATGGAGGACAGATTTTTGGGAGTGGGTTGCCGGGTCTGTCTCCCAAGCCTACAGCACCTGGTGTTTCCAGATGGTCTCCCATCCAAGTACTAACCAGGCCCAACCCTGCTTAGCTTCCCAGATCTGACAGATTCGGATACCACAGGTCTATGGCTGCAGGTGGCTTTTGAGTAGGTGACTGTAAAATGCAAATGGGTTACTAAGAGAAATAATGTTGTAATATGAGGGCACAGGAGCACATAGATTTTAAATTGGTACTACCTTTTAATGTAAGCATTATCATGGTGTTTTTGTTTTGTTTTGTTTTGTTTTGGAAACTGGGATTGCACCCAGGGCCTTGCACATGCTAGGCAAGTGCTCTACCACTGAGGTATATCCTCAGCCCATCATGGGAATTTTTACAATAAGTTATATAATTTCTTTTTAAGTCTCAGTTATGGAAACCATAGAGACTGTTACCTATCTCTTAGAACTATTATGAAAATAAAAAGAAGAAAACATTTGTCCATGTTACAAACATCTGTTTGTATTATGGTTTTAATACATTCTAGTTGCATTGTGGTCCAATTATTCCCTAACTATCTATCTCTGTAAATTCACTGCATGGTTTATTCTCACAATCCTTTATTCTAGGTTCACTACAATGCTCACAAGTTTTCTTGATCAATGAAGTGAAATTGTTTGTAATTCTACCTTAATTTTGTTATTTTCATAAAAATTGTTGATATGTTCTGATGTGATTTTGCAATAGTTTCAATTTCAGAGCAGTTTTTAAAGTGCATGTGTTTTATCTTCCCTTGAAATTCTCTAAGACAATTAAAATTTTAAGTTAAAATGCTCTATCACTGAGAAAGGAAGTTAAGTGACTAAAGAAAAAGGTTTTATATTTTTCTCCTAATTTAGATAATATTTTAAATATTTGGCAGGGACATCTGTATAAACAACTATTTCTACTCAAGTATAATTCTACCACTTAGTGATAATGTATGCCACTTGGAAGTAACTAAGCATCTCATAGTTTCAATTTCTTCATCTATAATCTGAGACTAATATTTTTGCTATCTCCTCTCCAATGTTTCTTGAGAATCAAATGAAATAATAGCTGTAAAAGTGCTTTGCACAACATAATGTGCTATACATTTGAAGCAAGTATTTGTACTAAATTGTCTCTGTTTTTGGAAATTCCAATTTTTCATTTGATGTTTTATATTTCATTAACAATAGTAAACTCTTTTGAGGTATTTTATTTTAATATCTTCTCTGAAGATCTTGAAGAACTTCATTAGTTTGTGTAAAATAACTTTAATTTCTGCCCAAATGAGAGGCTTCCAAAGTGAATTGTTGTTGTTAGGTGTCATTGGGGCACGTCTGACTCATAGAGACCCTATCTAGAACAGAACAAAACACTCTCAATTCTGTGCAGGCACACAATCTTTTTATGTTTAAGCTCATTGTTATAGGCACTGTGTTAATTCATCTAGATGAGAGTCTTCCTATCTTTCATTGACCTGCCACTCTCTCAAACATGATGTCCTTCTCCAGGGTTTGGTCCCTCCTGACTGTATGTCCAATACATCAGATGCAGTCTAGCCATCTTTGCTTCCAAGAATCACTCTAGTTGCACTTCTTCTAGAATAGATCTGTTGGTTCTTTTGTCAGTCCATGGTATATACAATCTTCATCTCAGGCACCAGAATTTAAAAGCATTAATTCTTCTCCTCTCTCCCTTAGTCAATGTCCAGATTTCACAACCATATGATCAACTGAAAGTACCAAGGTATGGTCAGGCACATCTTCATCTTCAATGGTGCATCTTTACTTTTTAACACTTTGAAGAGGTCTTTTGCAATAGCTTTTCCAATGGAATGTGTCTTTTGATTTCTTTACTGCTGGTCCAGGGGTATTGATTCTAGAACCAAGTAAAGCAAAATCTTGCACAATCTCAATCTTTTATCCATAAATCATGAAGTTGCTTACTGACCCAGTTGTAATGATTTATGTTTTCTTGATGTTGCAGCACAATCCATACTGAAGGTTGTGTTCTTTGATCTATCAGTAACTGCTTCAAATCATCTTGAGTTTCAGCAAGCAGAGTTGTACCATCTGCATAATGCAGGTTGTTAATGATTCTGCCTCCTATCCTGATGCCACATTCTTCTTCATAAAGTCCAGTTGTCAGATTATTTGATCTGCACAGAGATTGAAGAGGTATAGTGAAAGGACACAGCCCTCACACAAACTTTCTCAACTTTAAACAAGGCAGGGTTTACTTGTTCTGTTCCAACAATTGCCTCTGGTCCATGTACACAGTCCTCATGAGTGCAATTAAGTGCTCTGGTATTCCCATTCTTCACAATGTTCCCCATAATTTGTTGTGATCTACACAGTCAATGCCTTTGCACAGTCAATAAAACATACATAGATATGTTTGTGGTATTCTCTGCTTTTGGCTAATACCCATCTCACATCAGCAATGATATCCTTGGTTCCACACACTCTTCTGAAACCAGATAAAATTTCTGGCATTGTCTACATACTGCTACAATCACTTTTGAATGATTTTTAGCAAAATTTTACTTCATGGCATATTGATATCTTTCAATAATTTCCACATTCAGTTGGAACCCCTTTCTTGGAAATAGGCACAAATATGGATCTCTTCGAACCAGTTGGCCAGGTAGCCATTTTCCAAATCTCTTGGCATAAAAACATTAGGACCTCCAGTGCTGTGTCTGTTTGTATTGGTATTGGTCTATTGGTATTTTGTCAATTCATGGAGACCTGTGTTTTGCCAATTTCTTCAAGGGAGCTTCCACCTCTTCAGTATCATTTGCAACTTCTTGAAGTGGTTAGTCATCTTCCAATTCCTTTCGGTATAATGACTCTGTGTATTCCTTCCATCTTCTTTTGAATTTTCCTATGTTGCTTAATATTTTCCCTGTAGTATCATTCACTATTGACACTCATGGCTTGAATTTTTTTCTTCAATTCCCTAAGCTTGAGAAAAACAGAGCATGCACCTCCCTTTTGATTTTCTATCTCCAGCTCTTTGCACATGTCATTACTATTTTGTCTTCTCAAGCTGCCTTTTGAAATCTTCTATTTAGTTCTTTAATTTCATCATGTATTTCTTTTGCTTTAGCTGCTCAATGTTCAAGGGCAAGTTCAGAGTCTCCTTGGAATGTAATTTGTTTCTTTTCTTTCTTCCTGCCTTTTTAACAAACTTTTGTTTTCCTCAAAAATGATGCCTTTGATGTCATGCCACAACTCATCTGGTCTTTGATTATTAGTGTCTAATATATTTAACCTGTTCTTGAGGTGGTCTCTGAACTCAGGTGCGATATACTCAAGGTCATACCTTGGTTCTCCTATACTTGTTCTAATTTTCTTCAGTTTCAGTTTGAACTTGCATATGAGAAGTTGGTGGTCTGATCCACAATCTGCACCTGGTCTTTTTTAAATTCTGATATTGAGATTTTTCCATCATCTCTTTCCAGAAATGTTGTCAGGTTAATTCCTGCATGTTCCATCTGGTGACTTTCATGTGTATAGTTGCCATTTGTGTTGATGAAAAAATGTATTTGCAGTGAAAATGTCATTGGTATAACAAAATTCTATCATACAATCTCTAGCATTGTTTCTGTCACCAAGGCCATATTTTCCAACTGTGCAGCCCTCTTCTTTGTTTCCAACTTTTTCCAGTCATCAGTAATTGTGAATACATTATAATTGCATGTTCCATCTATTTCAGTTTGCAGAAGCTAGTAAAAATATTCCCTATATTGATTTGTAGCCTTAGTGGTGTGTGCATAAATTTGAATAATAGTCATATTTACTGGCCTTCCTTGTAAACATATGGATATTATTTCATCACTGACAGAATTGTACTTCAGGACAGGTCTTGAGGTTTTTTTTTTCTATGAATGACACCCTATTTCTCTTTAATCTGTCATTCCCAGCATAGCAGGCCATATGATTATCTGATCCAAGATGGCCCATGCCAGTCCATTTTATCTCACTTATGCCTAGAATGTTGGTGGCTATGCATTCCATTTTTCTTTTGATGATTTCTAATTTTCCTGGATTCATACTATGTACATCCCACATGCTAATTATTAATTGATATTTACAGTTTTTCCTTCTCATTTTGGGTCATGGCTCATCAGCAAATGGAGTCCCTGGGGCTTTATTCCATTTGCATCATTAAGGTTGACTCTACTTTAGGAGGCAACTCTTTCCTCATCGCCATAATTTGCCTTCCATTTTCTCATTTTTTGGCATTATATCTGACAGTGTTTCTTGGCTATTCATAGTGCTTTCAATGGCTTATTGTTTTGGGAGTTGGTTAGCCATGTTCTTACAATATTAATATTTCTATTGATTTTATCCTGCTAACAGGAAGGATTATAGCCCCTTGGAAACACTCATGATATGACTTAGTTTGTAAGCTTTTTTAAAATATAGAAAACGTCAAAAGTTATTCAAATACAAAGGATAAGGTATGGAGAGCTATATTTCTATGTGAAAACAGAAAAAGAATGGAAAGTTACATCATGGGAACTGAAGGAAGATGAGTAAATTCATCATTATAGTTAAAGAATGTATCTTCTCTTGTAAAATTCATGTAGACAGGAGTTCCTGTTAAAACTTGGCTATCCAACCAACTCTAGCTCTATATTGGGAGCCCACCAGCCTTAAGCAGGATGTCTGTAGAACAGGATGCTGTATGGTGTTAAGTCATAAGTTACTATTTTGCTACTCTTGTTACTATCTTTGATACAATAAATTCCAACTATGAGTGTTGTTTTATTTTTTCATTCAACAAGTGGCTACCATAATGACTGTAAATACTATGTGCTCAAGAAGTGTATAATTGAATAGGAAAACTATATAGCAACAGAAAGAGTATGTTAGAGATACCACAAGAGAAGTGAAAAGTAATGAGATAGATTAAAGAGAGTACAAGTCTTCGGATGTCTTGGCACTTGGATTGGGACTCAAAGAATGGATAAGACTTGATAAGTGAAAATGAAGGGGAATAAAATAGATGTTTAGCAAATTCATGTGAATGTATAGAAAACGAGGAAGACTGGTGTTCTTCAACAAACTAACTTCAACAAACTAATACAGTTCAACCAAGCACAAATAAACAAGGAGCAGAATTCAAGGACATAACTTTGGCCAGTGGAGTCTGTAGTTTGGTGTAGAAGATCTTGAACATTTTTGTTGTTGGTAGGTGCCTTCTAGTCAGGTCCAACCCATAGTGATCCTACATACAACAGAATGACACACGACCCAACACTGTGCCATGCTTGGCACTATGTCAGAGCTTGTCTGCTATTTATAGGGTTTTCAATGGCTGATTATTTTGGGATTGTTCAGGAGTGGGCTGCCAGGTCCTTTTCCCATTTTTGTGGCCCAGGGCCTCAGAGTGGGCAAAGCAAACACTCTACCAACTGGGCTAAAACCCAGCCCACCTTAAATCTCAGCCTATTAATTTACATGTGAACTAGAATGAACTTGAGAGTTACTGAAGCTGTTTAAGCATACCATTAAGATAAACAGGTCTTGAGATTTCCAAACTAGAGAGACTATTTTAACAGCGATCTTTAGGCTCGGCCCGAATTTAATTCTCACAGTGGAAAGATACTAGGTAGCTATAAGTGGGGAGGAAAAAGAGATAATTTTACTAGGATGATCACAATCTAAACCACATACATTTGATAAAATACCTGAATTTCCTGTTGTTATCTGAGGAAAATAACTTGAAGAAAATGAGCCAATAGCCTACTTGAATCCAAATGCCAATGTATCAATCTATTTTTCATTATTATAATGAAATACCTGAGGCAGTCTAACTTAATAATAAAAAAAGTTTATTTTGCTCACAGTTCTAAATTCTGAAAGTCTGAACCATATGATGCAGGTTCTGAGGCAGACTTCCCTACGTGTATGTAGTCTCATGGTGGGCGGCAATGGCAAGAAGCCATGTGGGAAGAAGAGATTTCATCTTAAACTGGAAGCCAGAGACTGAGATCCCATGGTTATTTCCAAGTATGCACCCTCAGTTGCCTTCAGATCTCTCATTTGGCTCTACATCTAAAGATTCTAGTTCCCAACATTGCCATGTTGAAGACCAAGCTCCCCAAAAACAACCCTTTGGGAGACTGAGAATATCCAAACCATAGCAGCCATATAAATCCTCATCAGATAAAGGATATAGAACCAATATGTTGTTGTTTTTAGGTGCCGTCGAGTCAATATCTTACTCATAACAATACTGTGCAAAACAGGCAAAACAGTACTGTTAGTATGTCTCTGCTATTCACAGGGTTTTCAATGGTTGATTGTTTTTTGGGAGTGGGTTTCCAGGTACTTCTCTCAAGCCTACAGCACCTGGTGTTCCCAGGTAGTCTCCCATCTAAGTACTAACCAGGCCCGACCCTGCTTAACTGGCAAGATCTGATGGGATTGGACAACAGTAGGTATGGCTGTAGGCTATAGAACAAATATAGTAAAGGTAAAATACTTATTTCAAGAACAAGAATTTTTAAAGAGAAAAAAGTAGTAGTAGGAGTTTACGAGAAGGAGGCTATGCTTATAAAAATTAAAAGAAACTTCCCCCCTGCTACTTATGATATACCCCCACTTTCTCCTCACCTCTGTCTGAGAGTAATTGATATAAAATCAAATGTTTCCATTCTGGAAAAGCTCAAAACAACTCTTGTCACAATAGAAGTATATGAAGCATGTTTAAATTTTTAAAAATTATTACAACAAAAGATGTATTAACATTAATCCCCCCTCAGAATACTCCCCTGGCTTTGAACACACTTATCCCATCATTCTTGCCTCTTTCTAAAGCAGTTCTGGAAGTCCTCTTTCATGAGTGTCTTTAGGTTCATCCTCCATCATGACAATTGTCCATGTCACACACCTCTTCTGATATGGCAATTTCTGTCAAAAAAAATAAAATAAACATTACTATAGGTCCTAATCCATTTTATTCACCAGGTCTGGCACAGTGTGACTTCTGACTCTTCACAAAAGTCAAAATGATCATGAAAGATAAATGTTTTGAATCAATTCAGAACATCGAGGCAACCAGCGGACTGCAACTAAAGACACTCACAAGAGAGAACTTCCCAAATTGCTTCATAAAGTGGCAAGAACAATGAGTGTGTTCAAAGTCAGAGGGAGTATTTTGAGGGGATTGAGAGCAATATGTCTTTTTACTGTAATTTTTTTGTTTAAACATTTATCATATCATTTGATCACACCTCATATATCAAAGCAAGAAGATAGTAGTTTTCATATGGGGACAAATATGAATAAAAGGGGCTAAAAGAATCAGAAGTTTTTAAATCATAGAAAATGAAAGATAAAAAGATACTAGTTTAATCTTATAAAATTCTAAAGGATATGGATACTATCCCTAAAGGTTTCATTGTTTTTTTCCCAGAGTCAATAACTAGAGTACTCTTTCAATGAAGGATTAAAACAAGTAAGAAGAGTGATTATTTCATAGAGAGAGAGCTCTGTACATACTCATAGTTACACACATTAACACCATTAAGGGTTACATGAAGAATGTCAAATAAAAATATGTGGATGACACAGCAACAATACACTATAATCAAAACTAAAATCTTTCCTGGAATAGTTGTTAATAAAAGAAAAGGAAGAAGGGACATTCAACAACAAGAAGAAAAGCACAGATTATCCTTTGCCTGCTGTGTACTAGGTATTCTACTAGGTGATTTCACAGAGTCATTTCATTTACTGCTTATAGTAACTCTTGATGATGTGAAATATGAGAATAGGTAACTTATCCAAGTAAACAGAAGAAGAATAAGAAGATCCAAGATGTCTGAATATGTCAATGTTCTTTATCATCATCATCATTATCATCATCATCACAGTATTTATTCAACAAATATTTACCTCTAGTATATGCCGTACACTTCTGGGAACATATGAGTAAATAGGGCAACAATCTTCCTGATGTTGCAGGGTCTGCATGTTAAACATAAAAATATATCTAGTCAAATATGAGTTACAGAAAACTGCTGTGAGAAGTACAAAGCAGGGTTAAAAGGAAGCAGCAACAAGATTAAGGATAAGGTGGTGGTGCTATTATGAGTGTTAGGCAAGCAGGTTCTCTGTGAGATGCTGACATTTTAGAGATTGGACTGAAGTGAGAAAGTGAGGCAGAGTATGCTGCCAAAAATGCATTCCAAGCAAGTGGAACAGCAAATGCAAAGGCAATGAAATAAGAATGAGCTTGAGATCTTTGAGAAACAAGACACTATGACTAGTAAAGAGTAAGCAAAGAAGAGTTTGTAAGCAAAGTTTCCCATTGTGTCAGTAGACAGATGGTAATTGAAGCCATGGATTTAACTGCCGACAAAGGATAGACTCAAATATTTAAAAGACAAGTAAGTGAGAACATACTAGAAGTAGAGATTAAAAGAAAAATCAGAGCTGTAAGGGCAAAATCTATAGAGACTGATAATAGTAAGAATGGGATATATCAGGAAGATGGACAGGAGCAGTCATGTCAAATGTAGCTGGAAAGATGATGACTAAAAGATTTTCATTGTGTTGCTTGACATTGAGGTTATTATTTTCCCCACTTGTCAGCAACTAAATAGAAGAACAGTTTTTTCAACAAAGAGTGCTGGCATTACTGGATATCACAGGTACCCAATGGACTTGACTTTCTATGAAAATTAGCTCAAAATTGTTGATGAACTTAAATGTGATTCATAAACTGGTCAAGGTGGCACACAACTGTAACCCCAGCAACTTTGGAGGCAGAGACAGGAGGATCACAGGTTGGAGGCCAGAAGGCCTGAGTAATTTAGTGAGACCTGTCTCAAGATAAAAAATAAGAGTCTAGGAGTGCAGCTCAGTGGTATATCACTTGAAAAGTATATACAAGGCCCAGGGTTCAGCCCCCTACTGCTGAAAAAAAAAGTAATTCATAAAAATGTAAATCTTTTAGAAAAAACACCCAGGAGAATATTTGGAATTTGGAGATAAAGAGTTCTTAGATTGACTGAAAGCATTATACATAAAAGGAAAAGTTAACAGGTTGACCTTATCAAAACCAAAATTTTTTGTTATTTAAAACACTCTATTAACAGTGCAGAAGGATGTGGCAATCCACTCCCAAGGCAATCCCAAAACAGCCAGCCATTGAAAACCCTATAAGGGTCTCTATGAGTCGGATACCAACTCGATGGCACCTAACAACAACAACAATTAAGAGCATGCCCCCCCACATCTGTCAGTTTGCCACAATGTGGGGGCCTGTGTTTTGCAATGAGGATGAGAGCTCTGCCAGTGTAACCTCAGACATGAGCAAGGTTACCCATGGTAGACAGGTTTTCAGCTGAGCTTCCAGACTAAGACAGACTAGGGAGTAGGACCTGCCGAACCACTCTCAAAACAACTTGCCATTGAAAACCCTATGAACAGCAAAGAAACATTGTCAGATATATTGCCAGAAATTGAGCCCCCCAGGTTGGAAGGCACTCAAAAGCCTATGGGAGAAGAGTTGCCTACTCAAAGGAGAGTCTACTGTGATGACGGTAATGGAGTAAAGCCCCAGGGTGCTCAACTTGCTGATGTGGCATGACTCAAAATGAGGAGGAACAACTGTAAATATCCATTAATAATTGGAACATGGAATGTACACAGTATGAATCTAGGAAAATTAGAAATCATTAAAAGAGAAATGGAGCGCATAAACATTGACATTCTAGGCATCAGTGAGCTAAAATGGACCTGCATAGGCCACTTTGAGTCAGACAATCATATGGTCTACTATGCTGGGAATGATAAACTAAAGAGAAATGGGGTTGCATTCATCATCAAAAAAGACATTTCAAGATCTGTCATGAAATACAATGTTGTCAGTGATAGAATAATATCCATATGCCTACAAGGAAGGCCAGTTAATATGACTATTATTCAAATTTATGTACCCACCACTAAGGCCACAAATGAAGAAAGGGAAGACTTCCATCAGCTTCTGCAATCTGAAATAGATCAAACATGTAATCAAGACATACTGATAATCACTGGTGACTGGAAGGCAAAGGTTGGAAACAAAGAAGAAGGCTCAGTAGTTGGGAAATATGGTCTTGGTGACAGAAAAGAAGCTGGAGATCGCATGATAGAATTTTGTCAGACCAATGATTTTTCATTACAAATACATTTTTTCAACATCATAAATGGAGACTATACACATGGACTTCACCAGATGGAACATATAGGAATCAAATTGACTACATATGTGGAAAGAGATGATGGAAAAGCTCTGTACAAAATGTCAAAACAAGAGTAGGGGCTGACTGTGGATCAGACCATCAACTTCTCATATGCAAGTTCAAACTGAAGCTGAAGAAAATTAGGACAAGTATACGAGAGCCACCGTAGGACCTTGAATATACCCCACCTGAGTTCAGAGACCACCTCAAAAATAGGTTTAATGTATTAGACACAAATGATAGGACACCAGAAGTGTTGTGGCATGACATAAAAGATATCATTCAAGAAGGAAGCAAAAAGTTCTTAAAAAGACAAGAAAAAAAGAAAAGACCATATTACATGTCAAAAGAGACAGTAGAACTTGCCCTTCAATGTCAAGCAGCCAAAGTAAGAGGAAGACATGATGAAGTTAAGGAAGTAAACAGAAGATTTCAGAAGGCAGTTCGAGAAGACAAAAACAAATATGACATGTGCAAGGAGCTGGAAGCAGAAAACCAAAAGGGAAGAACATGCTCTGTGTTTCTCAAGCTGAAGGAAGTAAGATTCTATAGGGAAAATATTAAATGATGTAGGAAACATCAAAAGCAGATGGGAAGAATACACAGAGTCATTATACAAGAAAGAATTGGTAGATGACCAACCATTCCAAGAGGTTGCATATGAAGAAGAACCAACAGTGTTGAAGGACGAAGTGGAAGCTGCCTTGAAAGAACTGGGGAAACACAAGGCTTCAGGAATTGATGGGATACCAATAGAGATGTTTCAACAAACAGATGCAGCACTGGAGGTGTTAACATGTTTATGCCAACAGATTTGGAAAACTGCTACTTGGCCAACTGACTGGAAGAGATCCATATTTGTGCCTATTCCCAAAAAAGGGGATCCAACTGGTGTACAAACTATTGGACACTACCATTAATATCAGACACCAGCAAAATTCTACTAAAGATCCTTCAGAAGCAACTGCAGCAGTATATAGACAGGGAATTACCAGAAAATCAAGCAGGATTCAGAAGAGGGTGGGGAACCAGGGACATCATTTTGATGTCAGGTGGATATTAGCTAAAAGCAGAGAATGTCAAAAAGATGTCTATCTATGTTTTATTGACCATGCAAAGGCATTTGATTGTGTGGATCATAACAAATTATGGATAACACTTTGGAAAATGGGAATACCAGAACACCTAATTGTGCTCATGAGGAATCTGTACATGAACCAGGAGGCAGTTGTTCGAATAGAACAAGGAAACACTGAGTGGTTTAAAGTTGAGAAAGGTGTGCATCAGGGCTGTATACTTTCACCCTATCTCTTCAATTTATACGCTGAGCAAATAATC
>VMDO01011002.1:0-15800 GCA_007922755.1 Pedetes capensis
AGGAACTTGAGAAAAATTTATTTTCCAGACTTGACTTTTATTAGTCACTTAAAACAAAAATATCTGTTGTTTTACCTTGGTCATTACTATTAAAAGTTACAAAATTCCACATTCCTTGACATTATACATCACAGTTTTGTTTTAATATTTGATAATTTTTAATTGTCAAAGAACGTAAACCCTTCCTTTATACAGGAACAACTTAATGGGTGGATAAAGTTTGATTTTATGTGTAACCCTGATATTTATTTAATAGTGAAATTTGTTTTATGAAAAATGACCCTTCAAAATTGTAACGGAAGTAATTCATCATAGAATTACAAATTAAAGAATTTCAGAAAAAGTAAGAACTTAAAGATATTCAGCATTTCTTAACAGGCTTTGCAAAACCTTCTTTGAGAACTTAATTAAAAGCTATGATTTTTCTCTTAGAAAAATCACAGACCCACAAATTTTTGTGTTCAATTTCAAAAAATTTGAAGGAGATATCAGAAGTCTATTCTGGGACCTGATGTGGAATTTGGGCTATTGTGATATTCCAAAGTTAAAACAGTTCACTAAACCTAGGAGAAAATCTCAGATTTTGAAGACCTGGCACTTCTTCAATTATCCCAATAGTATAATGATAACCAATTAGAACAAAAGGTTCACAATTACAAAGCCCATTTTACATCAACTTAAGATATTATTCCATATAATAAAGTGTGTCTAAGTTCAACATGGAATGTCTCATTACAGATATCATTATGGGACATCTTGCCTCCTTGGCAAGGTTGAACAGCCCTGATAGAGAGCAGAAGCTACATAAATGTCTCTTAAATTTTAAATGAATGAGCTTGCTTTTGTAGTATGGTGGGAAGCTGGCACAAGTGTATGATAAGAGATGCTAGACACCGAGGCAAACTAGGTGCTTTAAGATTAAAGCATTGTTGTTATTCTTAGGTACCGCTGAGTCAGGTCTGACTCACAGGGACCCTGTGTACAACAGATGAAACACTACCCAACATTATGCCATGCCCAGTTTTTGTCAATGGCTGACTTTTTCAGGATTGCTTTGGGAGTGAATTGCCACATCCTTCTCCTGTTTTTGTGATGCTGGGGATTGAACCCAGGGCCTCAGAGAGCACAGAGAAGCACTTTATCAACTGAGCTAAATCTTAGCCCCCCTAACAACAACATAGATTAATATAACCCAAATTCATGCCACACAATCTTTGAGAAATACTACCATCTGAACAATTTCATTAAAGGCGAGAAGTCATAGAGAAGTAGCCTTACTCTGGGTATGTGATTTTGATCAGAATTTTTAATATATATTGTGCAGGATCATGCTCACTGCAAATTTCACTCACCAATAAATAAAAATAATGCACATGTGTTCTCATTCTCTCTGTGTCTGCCAGTTTCTCTATAGATAGATAAATTGACATCTGTCTCAGTTTCTCTCCACCCCTTTCCTGCCTCCCTTTAAGAGCTGTATTCTATTTGAAATTATTCTGTTGCTCATCATTCAAATTTACAGCAAGGCACTGCAAAAGAATGTTACTTTTGGTGAACATACTCACTTCACCATAATCCCCTTCCTTTAACAACTTTAACTCCTCAATCTGTTTCCTGAGTATGATTTCTTCTTTCTCCTTATCTCCTTTTTAGTATGCCCTTCCCATCTCTCTCTCATCCCTTCATAACTTTATAGACTGTGTTCTCCATTATAGACTTTTTGTTACCCTAAAAAAAGACAGATATTTTTCATGAACTTCTACAAGATGAGCAATCTGATGGTAAAGTTCCAACTTCCAGAGCAAGACAATAATACTTCGTTGAATTCCCTCAGAAGATCTCCAACAGATATGTGAGGGCTAATATTTATGTGTGTGTGCGTGTGCGTGTGTGTGTGTGTGTGTGTGTGTGTGTGTCAGTGGGAGTGGACCAGGACCCTCCAGGAAGCACCAATATTAGAGGAGGAAATGAGACAAGAGGAGAAAGAAGTCAGAAAAACACTTTCTTGAAGAGGTTATTGCCATGGGTACTTGAACTTTAGAACCCAACACCTTGGCCATAATTGAGAGAAAGTGTATATTATTTGTCAGTGTCATGCTAACAAAGGCAAGGGAAATAGGCTATTTATCCACCACAAAGCTGACAGCCATGGATTCAGGGCTGCTCCCAGGTGATATGAACTCCTGGCACTTCCATGTCTCCTGCTGTGCCAAATCCCTGGGCCAAAAAGGTCATGGGAAAAAAATCTCAGGTGCTTCCAGGTGGAAAGTGCAGGAGTGGTGTGTGCTGATGAGATATGGGCACAGTATTAACACTATCTCAGAGAAAAAGTTCCCCTGCTATATTTTTGTTCTTGCTTAATAGTTGACTGTGACTTTCACTCGGACACAAAGTAGACACTTGATATTTTTTTGTTATAGTCATTGCCTCATTGGAAGAATTTTGTTTCTTCTGATTGGCTCTCATATGCACACTGGGGAGTTAGTGGTTCACCAGAGGATCCAATGATTCATTAGTTTATTTAGAGGCAGGAGTGGCTGGACTCAGGAGTGAGATTCCTAGTCTTATTCCCTGGACTAGAACCAAGCTACAAAACATATGTGATTTGTAGGAATATGGATGAACATTTTTGGGCTAACTTCAATTAATGACGGTGTAGCTCTGTGAAATTTGCTTAATTTTTTTCAGCCTACTGCCCTCATCTTGTAAGGCAGTTTTTCCTCTTTTCCAGTATGTCTATACATATCGACTTTGTTGTTCCTTTATAGGCATACAGAGAAATAGATTCCCAGCACAACAGTCAACGAGTCTACCATAGCATGTTCCCTATAGGATTGCATCTAGCTGGATGGTTATATTATTACAGGGTGACTCCCCAGTTCCCAGGCCTGTGGCCCTTTTCATCTTCTCTTCACACCTGAGAAACCAGTCAAAGCCCTGTGTTCTCTTTTGACCAGGTCTTTCTTATCATACTCAAACTACCAGGAAGACACATTTTTCTAAATTCATTAATTGACTCTCTGAACATATGCCTCCAGCCATACCACTGTGGCATCCAATCCCCCGCAATCTCGGAATCTAAGGAAGGTTGGACCTGGTTAGAACATGGGTAGGAGACCATGTGGGAACACCAGGTGCTGTAGGCTTGGGAGAAGGACCTGGCAACGCACTCCCAAAAAACAATCAGCCATTGGAATCCCTATGAATAGCAGAGAAGTACTGACAATATTGTTTCGTCTGTTTTATGTAGGGTCGCTATGAGTTGGACATTCAGTCAACTGCACCTAACAACAACAACAATGAACATATATTAAATTTGTAATTTGTTGACATTGATATGCATTTCCTTAAAAGCTCACTTATGAGGAGTATAAACACAGGTTATATAAATAATGCCTGGCTGTGAAAAACAGTCTGTCATTGAATCAGTTATTAATCAGTTTCCCTTTTTAAACACCTAATTACTTAAATATTTTTCTGAGAGAAACTCTGAATAATTAGCAGAAAATGGAAGTTTAAAAACAGAAATTATACAAATGCATTATTTGAAAAGTGAGTAGTATTCACGGGATATTATAACTTAAAAATATACTGAAGGGAATCGAAGGGAGAATATGGATCAAGAAATTAGTAATATTGTTCCATGATAACAGGACAAAGGATCTGCTTAATGAATCCTTTCCAAAATCAGACAATGGATTAAAAGAAAAATGAATTGCTAATTGTTTTCTTTACTGCTAAAGGTTTTAGGGAGATGTCCACTTTCTACTTGTTTCTTAGAGCACGTTAAGAAGTCTAAAATTCATTCAGTAGAAAAAGGTAAAAAATGAGCTGAGATATATATCATTTATCTATACTCTTTATTTTGTTTTTTTTTTTTTTTTTGCACTTTTCAATGTAGTAGTCAGAATCCACTATTTCTATGAAGTGTTAGAAGCACAGTTTTGTCCAAACTCACATGTCTTGCAAGTATAAAATACATACTAAAATTATAGGCTAGTTAAGAAGAAAACTATATCCACTATCCCACCAATAGTTTTTATATTGGTCAAATGCAGAATGGTATTTTGGACATATTAGACTAAATAAAATGTTTTAAAATTAATCTTCCTTTTTTTTTAAGAATATAGATACTAGAAAAGCTAAAATCATATGTGATTAGCTTTATATTTCTTAGGAGTGTTTGGTTTCTTTGTAATCTACAGTTACAATGTATGCCAAAGGAACAAAATATGTATGAATATATCATGGGAACTTGTTGGCAATTTTATTAAAGTTTTGAACTAAGGGAAGAAATAGGAGAACTGTTTGTCAGAATGTAACATTATTCTTATTAAATGTCTATCAGACGTCTTTTGTCCAATCTTTACGTGGATACTATGATAATGCTTCTTCCTGACAAGTTGCACAGGGATGATTCTAGAAATTACAAACAAATCTCATTGGCACAACTGGGGTTTGAATAACTGGTGGATGTGTCCCTGCAAAAGTCTGACATCTTTTTTTTTAATTTGGCAATACTTGGAGGTTGAACCCAGAGCCTGTCACATATTTTGGCAAATGGTCCACGACATGGTTTACACCTCCAACCTCTTTTTTATATTTTATCTTGAGACAGCGTCTCAGTAAGTGATGCAAGCAGCCTCTGGCTCCAAACTTAGAATCTTCCTGCCCCCACCTTCCTGAGCCATAGGATTACACAGGGTGTGCCACTACACCGGGCAACAGCCTGGCACGTTTCCCAGAGCCCTTGAGGAAATAGACACTTTATAAAAGGAAAATACATGGACAATATGTTGTAACTAGCCTCTTACACAAGTATCTTAAATTGTCATTATATTTAGACTCGCTGGTGTTGAATGGGAGATCAAAAGTGAACAAAAAATAACAATAATAGGTAGCTACTTAGAAACCAAAATAATTTTGTGGTAATAAATTCCAGGTGTGTAAAAGTGGGGAAAAAACAATATCATTTGACAGTTTTGAAAATGGGCCAAATAAATGACATTCCCCCAAAATTCTTGAGTCTTAAAAAGTAAGAAATAGTTTACCTTAAAGAAAGGACAAAGTTATGGATAAATACTTTAGTAGTTTTCTACGTGTGCAGAAGTTGAGATGGGAAGGACATGCATTATTTTTTAACGGACACTTCAACCATTCACTATCCTGGTAATCAGCACTAAGTGCTGAAAATAATTGCTTTTTACAAATAAAATTACAATTATACACAAAAAAACCTTCTAGTCACTGTCTTTTGGAGCCTTAAATTTCTGTAAAAAAATAAGGATCTTCCATAATCTTTAGGATGATTTATTTATTTTTGTTCTTTTATTATTTTAACCCATTGGTATCAACTTGTTTTCATATTTTTATAAATGATATTTTGAATATTTTTCTTTTTTATATTTCATGAGATTTTATGAAAGGAAGGGAACACTGAGAAACAATCTTTTTCACTTGTCTATCTGACCTAAAATGGGAGAAGGGCCTGGCAATCCACTCCCAGGGCAATCCCGAAACAGTCAGCCATTGAAAACCCTATGAGGGTCACCATGAGTCGGATATCGACTCGACAGCACCTAACAACAACAACAATCTGCCCTAAAAATTATTTTTCTGCTTATATACTGTGTATAGGACATGAACATATGAGTTTGTGTTATTTCATAACATTAATATAAGCCACACATTTGATGACAGTTACAGCTACTTTTATAACATAATTTTACTGTCTACCAGGGATATTCCTATGATTTTTCTTATTCAGATTCTATGTTTATTTTGTTCTTCACAACACTATTATATAATCTCTATGTTTGTCAACATAAACATATGCCCACTAAGTATTGGAAGGGTTAAATAACAGCCTATAACACACTATGAACAAAATATCTTAAAATTAGGTTTCTCGAAATTATTAGCTAAAGAATGAAGATTCAGGAATTGGGTCCAGTGAAGTGGCTTATTTGGGGAATAAACCAATTTTGACATTTGTGTTCAAAGTAACTACTATGCAGAGCTAAAAATAAAGTCTGAGTCTGTGCTATGATAGAACAATAAAACTTTATTTAAGAAAGTGTTAAACATTCATTTCCCCTTCATCTATATAGAACAGTTTTTTCTGTGCTATGCACCTATGATCAGAGGACAAGGACCTCTGACCAAATTCTTTTACTGAGAGAGGTATGCAAAATTTATTTTTCTTTTTCTAAAAGAAAGTGGAGTTCTGTTTGGTAGTAATATGATGCACAAACATCTTCAGGTTCTACACTGGGCTCAAGATAGTCTGAAGACACAATACATATGAAAAGCATTACTTTCATGTAACATTTACCTAAAGTTATATCAAATAATATTATGTAGATTATATAATCCATTGAAGTTTTCATAAAAGTTCCTCTCACTGAAGAGACAGAGATGATAAAAAAGAAATGTTTATTATCTCAAATGGTCTAAAGTATGTTAGAAATCTCCTTCACAGACGGGTTTAAAATTGTAGCATCATATAGTTCCTACTGAAGTAACCATGAAATTTTATTACTTTTCCCTGAAGATATGTCTGATTCTAGTCTTCAAATACACTCACATATGAACAGGCTGCAGATTTTAAGGCATGCTAGATATGTTTTCCATCAGAAGCCTTTCTACAGATAACAGAATAAAATATTGTTCCAACTAACACAGTGTGGTTTATTAACTTCAAAGCAAAATGCACAAATAGCTTGGCTTATAGATTCACAACAGCCATTTTAGTGCTTTTTAAAATCATTAGAAGTTTTATTGACAATAGTGCTGCCATTTTTTATGCTCTTTTAACTTCCTTTAAATTCCAGATTCAAATCCCAGAGGTTGGCACTTCCCATTTGCATTAATATACTTTCTTTTTAAATATATAAAAACGGACTAAATTATTGTGTAAACAGCATTGGGGAACTGGGGGCTCAAGGCAGAAACATAATTACTCCAGGGATAGAACATTTTCAGAACACATTCTAATTCAGAATAGGTTCAGGCACTAATGTGCTAACAGCTGACTAGTACTTCTTTCTAAAACTAGAATAACTACTTGAGTTAATATGCTGAGACACCCAACTACACATTAAAGAAAAGCCTTTTGAAAGCATATTTTTGTGCAGAAGTAAATCACTATTATTTAGGAAGGTGATAGAAATTAAGAGGAAAGCGCTATGAAGTCTTAAAATGGAGTTAAAAATACCATCATATTTGCAGTATATAGGATGTTAAAAGTTGACAACTTTCACGAATGATGAGTTTCCTGGATTACTTTTCCTTGCTTCTGATATTGATATGGCTATGGCAGGCTTGGGGCTTAGCTTAGTTGATAAAGTGCTGCTGTGTTGCACTCGGAAGCCCTGGGTTTGCTCTCCAGCACCGCAAAAAAAACAAAAAACAAAAAAACAAACAAACAAAAAAAAAACAGGAGAAGGACCTGGAAGCCCACTTCTGAAACAATCCCATAACAATTATCCATGAAAAACCCTATGACTAGCAAAGAATCACTGACACAGCGCAGGGCACAATGTTGCTATGTTGTACATAGGGTCGCTAAGAGTCGAACCCTACTCAATGGCACCTGACAATAACAACATTGATACTAGGTTCTGACAATTCATATTAGATACTGACAGTGTTCTAGTCTTTGGTTGCTGCTACCCGTTTAGCATGATCTCACTTCACTCCCGTTTGCAAATGCACACATGCAGACAAGTAATCAAAGGCAGTAGAGATCTCCATACCTCTCAGTCTTGCCATGTTTTTCTGCCATGTCAAGTCTTCCAAAAGTGCTCTCTGTGGATGCTGCCTATGTTTCAGGCCTTTCCAGTCTCTGATGCCCACATATACATGTACGTTTTCAGGTCCTGCTTTTTGCCAGGACACAACTAACTTGAAAACAAGCTTGTGAGTTATTGGGTATATAAAGGTCACGTGTTTTCACATCTTAATTCAACAAGTACCACCTGAAGTTCTTGTATTAAGGAGTGATCCACAAGGTTTCTCAGTTTAGTCAGGGTATAAGATAAACCTGAAGATTATAGTTTAATTGGTATAGAACATTGTCTCTCAAAGTTTGTTGCTGCTGTGGTTAGGTGCCATTGAGTCAGTGTCTGACTCACAGTGACCCAATGTACAAGGGGCGAAACACTGTTGTCAGTGCTGCTCTGCTGTTGATAGGGTTTTCAATGGCAGATTAATTTTGGGGAGTGGGTTGCTGGGTCCTTCTCCCAAGCCTACAGTACCTGGTGTTCCCAGGCGGTCTCCCATCCAAAGACTAACCAGGCCCAACCCTGCTTAGCTTCCGAGATCTGATGGGATCGGATGCCGCAGTGCTACAGCTGCAGGCTATCTCAAAGTTTAGTGTGCCAGAAAAATCACCTGGAGGGTGGTTGCTCATAAAAGAACAGACTGCAGAGACCCACCCTCAGAGTTTGGGATTGACTGGATTTGGGCTGGAGCCCATCTATGTATCTATTATTATGTGCCCAGGTGATGATGATGCTTCTGGATTAGGGAACATGCTTTGTTAGATTTTAAAAATCTCCACCTGCTTCCTACATTGTCTATTACTGTGAAGAACTTTTCTAATCAGATGGAGGAGTTCATGTAATGGATATTTCAGATCTATGCCATGTCTATTACTTTGTTGTTGGGTAGAACAAAACTTAGGAATAATTCTGTTTACCTGTGTATATTTCTTAACCAATTATCATTTTCTATTTTGAGGCAAATTCCTATATTGTGAGGAGAATCTCTACATATTTGTAAATATTAACAAAAATATATTTGATAAGACATTCTTCAAATTACTCAAACATTTTAAATTTATCATGAACAGAAAACAGATTGGGGTTTAAGTTTTCAGATGTAGTTAAAATGGATCGATAATCACATTATTCACCATGGAATATTTTAACATTGGTATATGAAGATAATATATCAGAAATTCGTTTTTCAGGATGACCATGGATGTGGTGGAAACATTGTGAAATCCCTCTTATGAGTGAGGAACAATATTCCCACAATACTTAAATTAGAAAATGTGAGTAAATATTACTTCAGCCATGGGGGAGGGAGTGTGGTATCTACCATTTATATGGAAAGTCTTTAGAAGTACACAATTGGTTAGAAGGGGTGCTAAGAGGACCAATCAAAATAAGTACTGTAAATTTTTGCAGAAGAGAAAGAACTCTTTATACTTATATTACATTGAATGATATACCCTGTAAGAGAAGAATATGAGGACAAAGACTTTGTCTCATGACTCTGCAATTGGTGCCCAACAATGTAATTGAATCTACACAAAAGAACATGCTTCACAGAAGCATATAATCTCTACTCTCATTATTAACTCAATGAGAAATTTTCCTTTCTCCTGACCAGCTTATTCACACACATTTTCATTACAGAGTAGAGAAAATTGTTTATTCGTAGTATTACTTCTAATAGATCTGTATTATTAAGTGCACACATTCAACAAATATTATATTCACATTATGTACTGTGCTAGATCTTCTACAAAGAAATGTGTAAGCAAGTATCCTGGCCTTCATGAGTTTCAAACATGGTAAAAGGAAGAATATATTTGTATAGATACCTTCAACAGAACTGTATATGGCATTTCAGTGATCTGAAAGTAGGTGGTAGGAACTAGCAGGATCACATCTTACTGGCATGGTGAAGCAATATTTTGTAACCCAAAAAGATAGAGACCATGAAATTTAGCTCCAAATATTAATACTTACATTTGTATGACATTACAAGGGATTTTTATGTTCATTTAGTATTTCTACATTTTCTAGTTCCTTTGAATGTGTCCTTCTTTGAAAATGATGAAGACTTTAAATAGCAATAAAGCAAATAAACTGGAGGCAAGATTAAATGTAAATGGTAAATTAAGAGAATCTGTTCATTTATATGGTTTTAAAAGTGGAAAATTAAAAACACTTAGGCTTGGATCATAAAACTGACAAACCATTGAGTCAATAGGGAATTTGAGCATAAGACAATGTGCCTAATTATAGGTCCAAGTTCTACTGTGCCTGACTGAAGACTCACCAAGGGATGGTGGGTAAGCAACACTTGGCAGAGGAGTAGGGGCAGGGGCTGGGGAGATGAGGTAAGTGAAATCATTGCAATCACAGCACATGTTCAATATGTGATGGAGATAAATCCAGAAATTTTTTGAAGACTGAACCATGGAGAATATTACCATTGAAAATTCATGATACCCAATATTTGTTTGAAATTAGCTCAAACCCTGTCAGACTCTCCATTTTTTAAATTCTTCCTGTAAGACTGGCAAAGCAATAGTAATCTAATAATAATCTTAGAAATATTTCCAGTTAGAAGAAGAAAAATATACTTTTTATCTACTTTCTTAGAAGAAAGAACACAAATTATAGCGGGAACCGATTGATTCCCGTAACTGTGGAATTAAACACTTGACCTTAGCCCTCGTATAAACGCTTTGCTGTGTACTCTGCGGCTGCACAAAGAGAATAAAGGGTTGTCAGCAGGCTCGCATTTAATTTCTGTGCTAAGTGAGTGCAGCCATGGAAATTATGACAGTTCCTTGACATCCCTGACACTCTCCGTCCGGCTGCTTGTTCACTCATTGAGAGTAAATGAGTGTCAGCTGCCAGAAAGCGGCAAGAACCGTGCTTGCAAGACACAAGGCTCTCTGCTTTAGGATGATGATCATTTCAAGTACTTAATTTCAGGCACCTGCTGGTTTTGTTTTATATTTTCTAAAGCAAAACAAATGAATGAAAGGTCCAATTTCTGCTTGTTGAATTAACTATTGGAGGTCAAAATCACAGAACAGGTTCCATGGAAACCATGTAATAGAATAAAACATATAAGCATATTATGTACACACATACACATGATATTGTTATTGCTGCTGTTAGGTGCTGTCAAGTTGTGTCGATCTCATAGTGACCTTCATAGGGTTTTCAATGGCTGATTGTTTCGGGATTGCCTTGGGAGTGGATTACCATGTCCTTCTCCCATTTTCGAGGTGCTGGGAATCAAACACAGGATCTTAGAGACTGCAGAGCAGTGCTCTACCAACTGAGCTAAAGCCCAGCCCCACAAATGATATGATTGACCAATAGAATATGGTAGTATGACTGATATTTTTCTATTTTCTCAATAACAAATGAAAATATTTAATGATTTTTTAATGGTACTGGGGGATTGAATCCAGGTCACTCCGCCACTCCTCTGCACCCCCAACCCCTTAATTTTCCTTTTATCTTGAGACAGTGTCTCAATAAGTTGAATAGGCTGCCTCTGGCCTTGAACTCATAATCCTTCTGTTTTAGCCTCTTGAGTTGCTGCACCACCATGCCAAGTTCAATAATATTTCTTTACACATATTGATGATGCACAGTTTCAAAGGCTGTGTCTTGGTTCCCTTATCCAAAGGTGTCTTTATGTTATTTCCTTTAAAATACTTAAGTTCTGTCACTAATAAAATAATCGACATGAAAATATCTGTGTATGTTATGCAAAGTTCCATTTAGAGATTATACATACATAGTTTCTCTGCCTACTTTGTTCATATGTTTAGGGTCAAGTAACCATTTTTCCACTTTTAACAAGATCATGTAATTTTTTCTATTGATAACACTAAAGATAAATGATACAACTCAAGTTTGAGGAGGAAGAAAATTCATGACTCATGCTAATTATCATGTTCATTCATATTCTTATGTAGAATGACACTAATTATATTAATAATAATTATACCAAGACAGTAGAGGTTAGATGCAAATAATGCATTTAGGACTTTACAAAATTTATAACTGCTGTCATATCTGCTTCCAAAAATGTATACTTAAATGCCAAGTATCTAAGTAAATCAGAGGTTTACATTTAAACTGGTCCTAAGGGGCAAAAGAAGCTGATAGTCCCACTATCAATATTTCACTTTTCTCATTTCGATTGAAATCTTTATGCTCAACATGATACATGGTATATGGAGTGCTAAAATAGATCCTACAGATTTATAACTTTTGGAAGATGCCAACTCACCACTTTCAGACTTTACATCTGAAAAGAACAACCATGGCTAATAATCATCACCCTCTGTCTAATTACCTGCAGTGTGGACAGACCACATCAGTCACTTCATTATGCCTATTATTCAACAATATATTCTCTATTGAATTAAAATGTTATATCTACCACACTCCATTCTAACTTATTTGGGAGTTTTCAAATAATAATATCAAAAATAATAATTAAGATAAATATCTTCACCCCTCACATGGCAGCCCTCAAAATATTTATGAGAGCTTGCATATCTCTCTTTGCTCCTCTTGCTTCTTCTTGAGCACAGTTCAGGTACAGAGGCAATACTATCAGGTGGCTAAAAATTTGGCCTCTGGCATCAGTTATTTTTGATCAAAGGCAACTTATTTAATCTGAGTCCATTTCAACACTGGCAAAGTGAAAATCTTAATCATAATGCCAAACATCTGGCCATACTAGGAAATGGAATAAGTATACGCGGACACAAAATACTCAGCACAGTACCTAGCCATCTAGTAAGATGAACACTAATAAATAAATAAGGAAAAGAAATAAGACACAGTCTTTGGCCTTGTGGAATTTTTATTTAGAAAGGAGATGACAGAATCTCAGGAAACAATACAAGTAACAAGTACCAAAGAAAGATTTTGTACTGTAGGGATTATATAGCACATTTCAATGTTTACATATACTTAATGTCTTCACTGGGAGAAGAACGTGGCAACCCACTCCCAAGGCAATCCTGAAACAATCTGCCATTGAAAACCCTATGAGGGTCGCTATGAGTCGGAGACGAGTCAACGGCACCTAACAACAACAACAACAATGTCTTTACTGCGCTGGGATTTAGCTCAGTTGGTAGAGTGCTGCGCTGCAGTCTCTGAGGTCCCGAGTTCAATTCCTAGCACTGCAAAAATGGGAGAAGGGCCTGGCAATCCACTCCCAAGGCAATCTCGAAATGGTTAGCCATTGAAAACCCTATGAGGGTTGCTATGAGTCGGATACCGACTCGACAGCACCTAACAACAACAACGTCTTTACTAAATCAGATATACTCATCCATTACTGTAACTACAGAGCCACATGCTAACTTGAAGATGGTCTACTGAGAATTAAATTTCATGTTTAGATTGTATCTTCTTAATGCATTTGAAAATTAAAGATGATGGCAGGTTTATATCACCAAGTGGGAAAACACTAAGGAGATAAAGTATGGAATTCTAAGATACTCTAAAGTAGAATCATCCTGGTGAAATTTTAATCTCCTTCACAATATAATGTAATATTTGATGTTTCAGATTTGAAAATTTCCACTCTGCACTGTCTCTTCCACATAATTTGGAACATATTAAATAATACTTCTGCCAGACTCTTTCTCAATAGACCCAGTATAATATTTCATCACCTCTTGTAATGAATTTTTCTATTTATGTATTTCTCAGGCAATGAATTTTTATTGTCATTAGAGTAGAGGGCAATTCAGTTATTGGACACTGTGCATTAATATTTGATGAAATATTTTGAAATGATGGTATCAAAGTATAAAGAAAATAAGCTGTCTTTGCAATTAATCTCATATTATATATCAAGCAAATTTTGAAAGCTCTGCATATTTATCTTGGCTATACTTTTCATAATCTTTCCATTCATTAAATTATAATTACTATTCCAACTTCTACTACTTCAGTTTATTTAAACTTGGTGATGGAAGTGTACCCCAATAGTAGGAAACACACTCAGCATGTGTGAGGCTCTGAGTTCAATTGTCTATACTCCCCAAAGAAAAAGAATGAAAGAACACAACAACAATTCGCACACAAATACAACCCCCCAAGTTTTGATCTACTTGGAATTTTGCTCGTGCAAAAGTTGGGATATGGGGCCAACTTAAATTTTCTACTTTTATGCATTTGTATTATTTCCTATGTACATTGATGTTCCATACGTCCTTTGGTGTATTCCTATTTTTGTACCAGCATCAAACCATTTTATTTCTCAGATTTTATCATTAATTTTAATAACATACACTTACTCCTTTCTCCTCATATGTCCTCCTCAAAATAATTCTCCTGATTATTCTTGCACATTTATTTTACCAAGTACACTTAAAATAAGCTTCTCTTGCTCAAATACATTATTGGTTTATTTATTTTATATTAACTTAAATACATATTAACTAAGGAAGAACTGACATCTTCATTGTATTGAGTCTTCCTATCTACCATCATAGGATTATTCACCAACAGACTGGTGTCCAAGGACGGTTCCCATACTAAGTTTATAGTCAGCAATAGAATCTTTAATAACACTGCCTTTTCAGATCCTGCATGAGTGCATAAGCAACAAAATAACCATTGTCACTGAGTGCACGGAAATCATATGAATTTCTCATTCATTTAAGTCACAATTCTTTTTATGTTTTTGCACATATATCACTTATTTGCTGCATGAGTTTCCAAGCTTTCAGTAAAAAACTGGAATTACTTCCCGGAATTAATTTGGCATGTAAAGTAGATTCATGTCATCTCTCACCTAGATTTAATACAAATAATACTCTATTCACTTTGTATTTATATTAATGCAACCTGTTTCTGAAATCAGGGTACATGGGACATTAAGGGAGAGGTATAAAAAAGGAATGATTGGGAAAATGAGTTAATTTATATTTAAATAATGTGCAAATATTTCTCTTTTGGCAACTTTTAGTTTCTTAGAAAGTTTACTTATGTCAGCAGGCATTATAGTGTCCCCACAGGGGTGTTGTAATGCAACATGTGAAACTCAAAAATACTACTCACATATTGCAGAATCTGCATACTTCTGATAGGAGTTTATGAAAATCTAGCTTAGTGAAATACATTTCAGTAAGATATAATGGAAAATTTATTGACCAGCTATTAGTTTCTATGTACCTAGGATTGTTTTGGAAATACAGAGATAAAGAAAGAAAGAAATCTCATGTTTTCTCATTGGGATCAGAGTTTGTGGTAATGATTGATATGTAGAAAACCTAACTGAGATACAATGTTGTAATGCAACAATTATAATTATAAAAAGGCACAAAATATGCACACATGTGTATGTATACATGTTTTGTTGTTGTTGTTAGGTGCTGTTGAGTCGGTATCCGACTCATAGCGACCCTCATAGGGTTTTCAATGGCTGACTGTTTCGGGATTGCCTTGGGAGTGGATTGCCAGGTCCTTCTCCCATTTTTGCAGTGTTGGGAATTGAACTTGGGACCTCAGAGACTGCAGCATAGCACTCTACCAACTGAGCTAAATCCCAGCCCGTATACATGTGTAGCTTTATATAAACATTCACTCAAGATACAGATTTAAACAAGATCCAGTGAAAAAAAAATTTTAGCACTTATATCTTTTGTCCTCAATCTTTTCTCCATTTAATGTGAAGTTGTGTGCTGACCCAGTCGTAAGGATTTTTGTTTTGTTGATGTTTAGTTGTAACCCATATTGAAGGCTATGATCTTTGACCTTCATCAGTAAATGTTTTAAATCCTCTTCACTTTCAGCAAGCAGAGTTGTGTCATCTGCATAACACAGGTTGTTAATGAGTCTTCCTCCAATCTTGATGCCGCTTTCTTCCTCATAAAGTCCAGCTTCTCGGATTATTTGCTCAGCGTATCAATTGAAGAGATAGGGTGAAAGTATACAGCCCTGACACACACCTTTCTCAACTTTAAACCACTCAGTGTTTCCTTGTTCTATTCGAACAACTGCCTC
>VMDO01011002.1:15900-38239 GCA_007922755.1 Pedetes capensis
CAAAGACGCATTGCTCTAGGAAAAGCTGTGGCAAAAGATCTCTTTAGAGTATTGAAAAGCAAAGATGTCACATTGAAGACAAAGGTGCGTCTGACTCATGCCATGGTATTTTCAGTGGCATCATATGGTTGTGAAAGCTGGACATTGAACAAGAGAGACAGAAAAAGAATTGATGCTTTTGAACTGTGGTGCTGGAGACATCTATTGAATATACCATGGACTGCCAAAAGAACCAACAGATCTGTCCTAGAAGAAGTACAACCAGAGTGCTCCTTGGAAGCAAAAATGGCCAAACTGCGTCTTACATATTTTGGACATGTAGTCAGGAGAGAACAATCCCTGGAGAAGGATATCATGTTTGGAAGAGTGGCAGGTCAACGGAAAAGAGAAAAACCCTCCACCAGATGGATTGACACAGTGTCTGCAACAATGGGCTTAAACATAAATAAGATTGTTTGCCTGGCACAGAATCGGCAAGTGTTTCGATCTGCTGTACATAGGGTCACTATGAGTCGGACTCGACTCGATGGCATCTAACAACAACAACAACAATCTTTTGTCACCTAACCTTTTAAAATTCTGATTGCATGTGCAGAAGATGAAAAATAAAGTAACTTGGAAATAAAAATAGTGCTTTAGGAATTCAATCCGTTTTACAAATATTTTCTAATTTGGGTAGCAGTGAGAACAAGCACAAAGATTAAACACATGTAAGTGCCAAGATAATTTAATGCCAAAGAGCAAATCACATATTTGCTGTATATGATTTCTCACAAACAGAAAATGCCCACCTTTCTGTTACTGAACACAGCCAGGTACTCAGAAGCATGCTGAAATTAGCGAGCATTTTTGTCCACCTGAAAATTGGCTGTTTGGAGTGTTGTTAATGAATAGGTGAGAATCACCTACACGTTTTAATGCTTCTTTAATGGGATTTGTGTGGGAGACAGGAATGTACCTATGATGGAGGCTTGCAAAGAGAATATGCTCTTAAAGACGAATGTTAAACCCCGTAAGGGTGTTCATGGTCTCTTTACTCCTAATTTGGAGTGTTTTCAAATACTAGGCTGAAGTTTTGGTGATTGGGATAAAACATGGTTGATGCATAGGGTGCGGAGGACAGGTCACACGTGTTCAAAAACTCACAATTTCTCCATCAACTCTGGCAGCAGGAGAGAGGACAGCCTGGCTCACAGAATGCAGGGCTTTGTTACCACCTGGTCCAGAGGCAATAGCACAAGCCTGAACAAAATACCAAAGGGCAACTCTTTCTCTTCAACCCTGTCAAGATCTTTGTGACTCTTCTTCTGTTTCCCAGAGATTATTTTTACTCCAGGGAAACATGTTTTTGAAAGGATAATGGAAATTAATGGGAAAATATAAATCTCTACAAATCATTTTAGACATAGTATATAGAACACCACCCAAAGCATGATGTACAATTAGTTGCTTAATTAATTCACTCACAAATATTTGGTCTCTATTGTAATGCAGAGCCTGCAGCTGTACCACTGTGGCATCCAATCCCGTCAGGTCTCTGAAGCTAAGCAGGGTCAGACCTGGAGAGTACTAGCATGGGAAAGTGCCTGGGAACACCAGGTACTGTAGGCTTGGGAGAAGGATTCAGCAACCCACTCCCAAACAACAATCTGCCATTGAAAACCCTATGAATAGCAGAGAAGCAGTAACAATCCTGTTTCGCCTATTGTACGTAGGGTCGCTATGAGTCGGATACTGATTCCACTGGCACCTAACAACAACAACATTGTAATGCAGGTATTCTAAGTATTACTGACTCAGGTATAAATAAAACTAGGTATGTATCTATTTATATATAAATCCATTTAAATACTGTGTGGAGGTGCTCACCAACCAACCAAAAGACTGACAATAGGCCACATATTGTGAATGCTATGGAAAACATTAAAATAACGTAGGGTGAATAATCATGTCGTGGCAAAGAAGTGAGTTCAGATTTATATTCATGAGATAATCGAGGAGTTGGATTGATTTGAGGAAATGTTTGATTCGTGAAGGGAAGGAGGAGGTAGCAGAGGGCAGGTGGATTCTTCCAGGCAGAAGAAAAGCAAAGTTGAGGTGTGACATTCCAAGCATGAAGGAGAGTCGTACACATGAGACAAGAGAGGAAATAGAGGAGTCCCCTCATTTTAGACCATAGGAGCTTGATTTTTGAATGAGTCAGAAAACAACTGGAGGAAAGATGTAATCAGCCTATCATTCAAGAACTTCCTACTTATGATATTGGGCATAAACTATTAGAGGGGCACAAGGCTAGAAGCAGAGAGAACACTTAGCAAGTTATTGCAATAGATTAGGTGAGAGGTGATTGTTTGGCCAATGATGGTAATGTAAAGATGCTAGTAAGTAATTAGATATTGGATATTTTCAAAGAAAAGACAACAGGATTTGTTATAGGTTTCATGTGACACTTTAGATAAAGTAAGGAATCAAGAAAAAAAATGAGAGAGAATCCTCCAATATTTTGACCAAAGCTAGGAGATTGGATTTACCAGTAAGATGGAGAACTGCTAAGGAATAAGCTTTGGGAGTATTGGAAGGATTGTCCAATCTGAGATTACAAATCAGTGAAATGGAGAAAAATGAAGTTTGGTTTTGAAATTGTGGCATGCAAGGAACAGCTCTGAGTGAAGACATATTTTTTTTCTCAGAGTTATGGATGACATTGATAGCCTGAACAACTGACTCAACACTAACCAGGCATGCAATCTAGCCACCCTCTTCCTGGAATGTAGTTTGGTTATCAGTGTGCTGGCTGAGCTTCCAGCTGCCTCCTGGGTTGGGGAGCAAAAACCCAAGCCTCCAGGGAGAGATATTCTCAGATACCACTGCTTAGGGACCAACTTGTTCATGCCCACGTACACATTCATAAGAAACAGGGCAAATATGCCACTGCAAATGAGAGATAAAGATGAAATGGGAAGTTTTGAGCTGTGACAGAGAGCAGTCTTGGTCTGGCCTGGTGTGGCTCTCTTTGAATTAAATGGCTGACTGCAGCCTTGCACACACTTTACCCTAGAATATAATCTTTCGAACTTGAAATTGAATTTCTTCCTTGGTTTCAATGTGTTTCCAACACATTTTCTGTATTTGTAAGTGGAAATTTGGAGTGTTTTCAAATACTAGGCTGAATTTTTGGTGATTGGTTGATGCATAGGGTGTGGAGGCTAGGTCACACACATAAACTCACAACTTCTTCATCAACTCTGGCAGCAGGAGAAAGGACAGACTGGCTCACAGTGTGCAGGGCTTTGGTACCACCTGGTCCAGAGGCAATAGTGCAAGCCTGAACAAAATACCAAAGGGCAACTCTTTCTCTTCAACCCTGTCAAGATCTTTGTGACTCTCCTTCTGTTTCCCAGAGATTATTTTCTCCTGGATTCCTCCCTCCTGGGCATCCATTGCAGTCCAGCTGCCACAGTGATACCCAGCCCACAACAGTCTTTCTCTGTAGGAACCTGGGAGGCTTCCAAGCCATGGAGATTTTCCATCCTCTTGAACAGCATTGGCACAAGCCTTCTCTTCCCATCGATATCACAAGATCTGGATTTAAATTGGCACAAGGGACCACAACAGGCATTTTGGGATCAGTGGTTATAGCTTTTCCTTCTCTTTGACATGGCAAATGTGTCACAGATATGAAGATTAACTCTTTTGGTTTTGATAACTAATGAGTGGTAATGCTATGAATTCAAGCAAAGAATACTGGAATGATGGAAGGGAGGAGACTTGTCCTGAATTTAATCTGAGGCAGATTAGGCTTCAGGTGAATTCAGAACACTTTGGATTAAGGTTAGCAAAGAAAATGCAGAATTGGGACTTAAAAAAGAAAATAGGGCTTGAGTTGTAGAATTGATGCATTTCAGCATAGGTGACGCTATCAGTCATTGGCATCCCCCACAAAGGGTTAGTTAAACACAAAGACAGCAAGGGTAAGGATAACTTGGAGAGTAGGTAAGCACAGATGTTGCATTGGGAAAGAGAAGCCAAAGAAAAAGACAGAGTCAACACATTCAGAAATGTCGAGGAAATGGTTTCTTCTAATCAACTGAACGTAAAATCACATTACTTGTTCTGTATTCTATGTGTTGACAGTCACACGTCAGCCAAATGAGAGGGGATTTGATAAGATTTTATGCACACAGCATTAAAATATAGATCTATGTTTTCCAGTCAGATATTCTTGATCATGCTCTTAACTATTTTTTATATTTTGAAACCCTGTGTACTTTTTCAGCTCCATATTTCAGCCCATTTTCTCTCTTTAAAAGTCATAATGATACTTTGTAGAATGCCTTTGCAGAATCTTTTTTTTTCCAGTACTAGAGGCTGAACCAAGGGCCTTGTGTATATTTAAATGCAAGTTATCTGTCACTGGGCTGTACCCCCAGCCCTGTTTTTATTTCTTTTTTTATCTGAAGCCAGGGTCTTACTATGTTTTACAGGCTGCCTCTGCCCTGAAATTGCAATCCTCCTATCTCTGCCTCTCAAGTTGCTGGGATTACAGCTATGCACCACCATGCCTAGCTTTCCTTGTAGAATCTTTAGTTTTGCCCCTAGAGTCAAGATCTCCTCTCCAAGAATGGGAGAGTGTTTTGTTGGATTCCCTGAATAAACCAACAATTTCATGGTCTAGTCCTTTAATAAGACATGGCCATTGACATTATGAAGCTTATGATCCACTTGGGGAGATAAGCATTTGCCAAAAACCTTATAAATGATATAAACCTTGCACTATGAATAATGAGCTATTGTATAAGTATATAGCTGAAAAAAATGAACAATTGATTTGCATTAAAATGTTCATTGGCTAACATAAGTGAAACAGAAAGCCTTCTTTGTAGACAGAACAATTTGTGCCATGACTCTTTCTGAGGAAAAAAAAGGAGAGAAGAAAACATTGTGGCTAGAAGACAGAGTGAGAAGACAGCTAGATAGGTGTGAAAACATTTGGTCCCATTTTCTTCTCTCTCTCTGGCATTAGCTAGAACACATACCTGAGCAGAAAAAGCCAGAGTGGTATGGCTGAAAGTAACTGACTCTGTTTCTAGAATTGGCTGTCAAGACTGTCCTTGATCCTCTCTTTCATACCTACTACCTGGAGGCAGAGGAGTAAAGAAGAACTCTGGTCCTGTGTCTCAGATAGAAGAATACTTTCTGCAAAGCATGAACACATTTGAACAAGAAATAAACTTATATGGAAGTGTCTCAGCGTATATTTTGGAACTTGCTTTATACAGCACATACTGTTGACCTAATTAGCAAACTTTGTTTCTTTGGTAAGTGAACTCCATTCAACTTCCAATAGGATTCTTAGAACAATTTTCAAATGGCTCAAAAATAATGTCCTATAAAGCATTCCAAAGCCTTTCTAGAAATAGAATGAGAGGGCTTGTGAATATGTGTAAAACAGTAACAGAAAATGTTCAAGGGAATGTTCTTTGGCAATATTATACTATGCTAAGGAAGGAACACCCCTACGTGTCTGTCAGTTTGCCATACTGTGGGGGCTTGCAAGTTGCTGTGATGTTGTAAAGCTATGTGATGAGTATTACTGATACTAGGCAGGTTCACCCATGGTGGACAGGTTTCAGATGAGCTTCCACAATAAGACAGACTAGGGAGTATGCCCTGGCATCCCACTCCTGAAACAATTAGCCATTGAAAACCCTATGAATAGCAAAGAAATACTGCCAGATATTGTGCCAGAAAATGAGCCGCCTAGGTTGGAAGCCACACATGTCTTTCAGTTTGCCTGATGGAGGGTTTTGTGTTGCTATGATGCTGAAAGCTATGCTACCAGTATTATAGAAACTACCAGGGTTATCCATGGTGGAGAGGTTGCAGTTGAGCTTCCAGACTAAAAGACTAGGGCGTAGGACCTGACAGCCAACTTCCAAAACAATTAGCCATTGAAAACTCTATGAATAGCAGAGAAACACTGTCAGATATAGTGCCAGAAAATGAACCCCCCAGGTTGGAAGGCACTCAAACGATGACTGGAGAAGAGTTTACTCCCCAAAGTAGAGTCTACCTTAATGACAAAAATGCAGTAAGCCCCAGGGACCTCAATTTGCTGATGTGGCATGACTCACAATGAGAAGGGACAACTGTAAACTTCCATTAATAATTGGAACATGGAATGGACATAGTATGAATCTAGGAAAATTAGAAATCTTCAAATGGAAAATGAAGCACGTAAACATCAACACTGTAGGCATCAATGGACTGGCATGGGCCATTTTGAATTAGATAATCATATGGAATTCTATGTTGGAAATGACAAATTAAAGAGAAATGGGGTTGCACTCATCATCAAAAAAGACATCTCAAGATCTGGCCTGTAAACAATATGGTCAGTGATAGAATAATATCCACATGCCTACAAGGAAGGCCAGTTAATATGACCATTATTCAAATTTACAAACCCAACACTAAGGCCACAAATGGAGATAGGGGAGATTTTTTATCAGTTCCTGTGATCTGAAATTGATCAAATATGCAATCATGATGTACCAATATAACTCTGCTTGCTGAAAGTGAAGACGATTTGAAACATTTACTGATGAAGATCAAAGAACATAGCCTTCAGTATGGATTGCACCTCAACATCAACAAAACAAAAATCCTTACACCTAGGTCAGTCCATAACTTCATCATAAATTGAGAGAAGGTTAAGATTGTCCAAGATTTTTATTTACTTGGTTCTACAATCAATACCTGTGGAAGCAGCAGTCAAGAAATCAAAAGACGGCTTGCATTGGGGAAAGCCGTGGCAAAAGATCTATTTGAAGTGTTGAAATGTAAAGATGGCACATTGAAGTGGAAGGTGCACATAACTCATGCCATGGTATTTTTAGTTACATCATATGGTTGTGAAAGCTGGACATTAAACAAGGGAGAGAGGAGAAGAATTGATGTTTTTGAATTATGGTGCTGGAGATGAGTATTGAATATACCATGGACTGCCAAATGAACCAACAGATCTGTCCTAGAAGAAGTGCAACCAGAATGTTCCTTGGAAGTAAGGATGCCTAGATTTAGTTTGATGTATTTTGGACATCTAGTCAGGAGGGCCTAATCCTTGGAGCAGTATATTATGTTTAGGAGAGTGGCAGGTCAATGAAAAAAAGGAAGGCCCTCAATTAGATGAACTGACACAGTGTCTACAACAATGGTCTTCAACATAAAAAATATGTGCTTGGCACAGAATTGAGGGGTGTTTCATTCTATTGTACATAGGGTTGCTATGAGTCAGACATGACTCAATGGCACCTAACAACAACAAGAGTATTCTGTATAGCAACCAGAATAAAACTCAGACTTAACTAAACAAATTGTTTTCTAATACTATTAATATTTAAAAATATACACGGCTAAGTGTGTAGTGGTGCGTGTCTGTAATCCCACTGACTTATGGGGTAGAGGCAGGAAGATCACAAGTTCAATACCAGAGGCAGTCTGAGTAACTTAGCAAGACCCTGTCTCTAGATAAAAAAGTAAAAATGGTGTGAGGGGTGTTGCCCAGTGGTGGAGCACTTACAATATATGTGGGAGACCCTAGGTTCAACCCCCCAAGTACCACAACAAAAAATAAATAAATAAAATAATTAATTAAATAAAAACTAAAACACACACATGCACATCATTTTGTCAGGCATCTGCAAAGAAAATGAATTACCATGCATGTACCCATTATACACACACAAACCATAACACACACGTATAAGTAACCCTGACGTGTGTGGAGTGGAGGTGGTGGTTTTCACTTTCAAACATTTGCTTATCAGTTAGGGTGGTATAAATTTGGTCACCTGAAAGGTGATGATATGGACATACTCATGTTGAGAACCACACACAACTGAGTGCCACGCACAGGCTCCACACGTGGTCTCTAGAGATCATGGGCACGGGCTTGTCAGCAGCTGCCACGTGACCGCGTTTCACTGAACTAGTAGGGTGACACAGTGTTAATAAAAGATACTTTGTGAGACGTTTTAAAAATGCTACATAAAATGCTATGTTAGCAGTGAAATTGAAATTAGGTCATGGATAAATAACGCATCTCCAACAAAAATAGCGGGGAAAAAACCAGCGTTAAGTGCAGTTTGGTAACTTTCAGGGCCTTCACTGAGAGATTTAGAAGTTGATGCCATTTTATCTGTGAGAGGATAGTTGTTGTAAGATCAGAGGGGCTAATTAATTGATGTTTAATTCAGCTGGATCTTATTGAGCCTGGCTATTAATAAGCATGTATTATTTTACCACTAAAGGCACAGTCTCTTTAAAAAATAATTGGTAGGGTCGTTTTTGGTATGAGTAAAATCTTATTTTGATATGTGATAGAATGTTTTTGAGCAACGATCACAATGCCACAATCATTCTTATTGTTTCTTTTTCAATATACTGGTAGTACAGAATATAATTCGTTGTTAGGTGCCGCCAAATTGGGTCTGACTTATAGTGACCCTACATACAACAGGAAAAAACACTCCTGAACCCTGTGCCATGCCCAGCACTATGTCAGTGCTTCTCTGCTATTCAGAGGACATAACTATGCTTGCTGAAAGTGAAGAGGATTTGAAATTTACTGATGAAGATCAAAGAACACAGCTTTCAGTTTGGATTGTGCCTCAAAACCAACAAAACAAAAATCCTTACAACTAGCTCAGTCCACAACTTCAGGATACATGGAGAAAAGATTGAGATTTTCCAAGATTTTCCTTTATTTGGTTCTACAATCAATACCCATGGAAGCAGCAGTCAAGAAATCAAAAGACACAATACATTGGGAAAAGCTGCTGCAAAGGACTTTTTAAGTGTTGAAAAGTAAAGATGTCACTTTGAAGACAAATGTGCACCTGACTCATGCCATGCTATTTTCAGTCTCATCATAAAATTGTGAAAGCTGGTCATTGAATAAGGCAGGCAGGAGAAGAATTGATGCTTTTGAATTATGGTGCTGGAGACGTCATTGAATAGACCATGGACTGCTAAAAAGAACCAACAGACTTGTCCTAGAAGAAGTACAACCTGAGTGCTCCTTGGAAGCAAGGATGGCTAGACTGGGTTTTATATATTTTGAACATATTCTCGGGAGAGACTATTCCCTGGAGAAGGACATCATGTTTGGGAGAGAGGCAGGTCAACATTTATTGCACTCAGAGTTTTATTTTTTAATGTCATCCAGTGAAAACAAAGTATTTCTACCAGTTTCCTTTTGGTTGCCACCAGACCTGATTCTACCAAAGAAGGTGTGCAGATACATACCATATGGCAATAAGGAAGTCATTCCTTCCTTGTATGTGGTATACACATGTGCACAGCTTTTAAAAAACAACACCGATAATATATGATAATTATCTATAAGTATTTTCTACTTCACTGTCATTTTCTTAAGAGTAGAAAATTTTTCTCATTTTTATATCCATAGCATAAATACCAACTAATCACAAGTTTAAAATTTGGATGTTTTACGTAATAATTTAAAGTATTGCTCTTAGAGAAAATAATAAACAGTTCGGACTAGAAATTTTAATACAAGTGAAAGCTAACATGAATGATCTGCAGTGTCTGATGGTGAGGAGACTGTTTATATAATCAGACTGGTTCCCCAAAGCTAATACCCTCCACAAAATATCAGCAAAGTGTGCATTTCATAAGTAAAGTATGATTTACACACACACACACACACATACACACAAACTTACTAAATTTGTCTTATTTTACTGAAATATAAAACAATGTCCCAAAACACTGAGATTTGCTATCCTGTAGGTTAGATTATGTGGAGGTGTATATTTCAAAGAGTCCATTGATCTAAATAGTTTTTGATATCTTGTCACTTTGATTCCTCATCCTCAACTCTGAACTCCTACAATAGCATGGTACTTTGTTGCTGTTGTTCAGTGCCCTCAAGTTGGGTCTGACTCACACCTACCCTATATACAACAGCAAGAAACACTTCCTGACACTATACCATGCCTGGCTCTATGTAAGTGAGTCTCTGCTGTTCATAAGGTTTATAATGGCTGATGGTTGCGGGAGTGTTTCAGGAGTGGGCTGCCATGTGCTTATCCTGTTTTTGTGGTGCTGAGGATTGAACCCAGGGCCTCAGAGAGTATGGAGTAGCACTCTACCAAATGAGCGAAATACTAGGAGGAGAATAATGTAACAAGTGGATCTCTAGAAACTAGTTTTCCTTTTATAACAATAACTTTATTCAGACTCTCCTCAACTAATATGGGGGTTACATCTTCATGAACCCATCATAAGGCAAATTTATTGAATGTCAAAAATACATTTTTTGTGTGGTAATGGGAGTTGAACCCAGGGCCTTGCACCTGCATGCTCTGCAAGTGCTGGAACACTGAGCTGCACCCTCAGCCCATTTTTTTACTTTTTTGAGACAGGGTCTCGGTAAGTTATGCAGACTGCCTCTGGTCTCAAACTTGCAATCCTCGTGCCTCTGCCTCCCAAGCCGCTGGGATTACAGGCGTGTGCCACTGTGCCCAGCAAAAAATACATTTAATACATCTACCTACCAAGCATCATAATGTGTCAGCACAGTACTGTGCTGCTCATGGCCACTGGCCAGCATCACAAGAGAGTCTGATACCAAATATTGCTTAAAATTAATAGTTTGAAGTAGTTTGTACTGAATGCCTCTTTCTTTTGAATCACCATATAGTTGAAGAAAACCTTTGGTAGAACAATCATAAGTAAAACACATTTATGTGTTTGAAAGTATCTGTACAAACTTCTCATTTTTTCCATTATTCCGTGTGAGACTCAAGTGTCAAAACTGATGATGAAAGAGGAGAAAAGATATTAATATAAGATTTGGACCAAGAATCACAAGACCACAGAGATATCTTTATCTAGAGATATCTCTAGACTGACCTCAGATCTGATACCCCTTGCTCTTAGATCTTATGTTTCAATGTAAGACAATATCCTTCAAGACAGGGTAAATATAGCTATCATTTAGATGCCTACTCAGTACCCACTCTCCATTCCAAATTTAACTCTGATTTGCTCTATAGCCTTTCTTTTCTTCATATAGTAATTCAGGAGATGCTCATCCAGCTCCAACTATGAAGGTAACTCTGATTGGACAAAGGACAATCCTAGAAACTTTGCAATAACTAGTTAAAGAAACATGAGCCAATAAGCCCATACCTTTCCCCTAGGCAAAAAAGTACTTCAGAAGAGAGCATATAGTTTAAATAAGGTCACAGAGAAACAGCAAAAGCCTGGAGGCAGTGGTGGCTTTTGAGGAATACCTTTCCTTACTATGACAATAGAGGTTATGGGAACCACACTCTCCCTTCTTGTGAATGAAGTGGTGTGAGCATGTGAAACCAGCTTTAAGTAACCCACCATCATGATACACGGTGAGCCTGCAAAGGAACGTACCTTTGGGGAAGCAGGGCTCCTTTACATTGATCAAGAATGTTTCCCAGCTCAATTTCCAGACTATGTGAGTAAATCAAATCCTTGAGTTTATTTAAAACTCAATTCAATGGGATTTTCTATTTCTTGCAGCTGAAGGCATGTTTCTGAAGGTCTTACTATGTACTAGACACTCTATTAGCATTGTCTAACTTAATTCTTGCCTGCAGCCATATACCACTGTGGTGTCCAATCCCCTCAGAGCTCAGAAGCTAAGCAGGGTCAGGACTGGTTAGTACTTGGATGGGAAACCACCTGGGAATGCCAGGGGCTATAGGCTTGAGAAAAGGACCCGGCAACCCACTCCTAAAAAGCAATCAGCCAGTGAAAAGCCTATGAATAGCAGAGAAGCACTCACAATATTTCACTTGTTGTATGTAGGGTTGCTATGAGTCAGACACCAACTTAATGGCACCTAGCAACAATAACAAGAACTTAATTTTCATCTTAGTTCTATGTAATATAATTCTTCTTAGTTATATGTAAACTTGGGCATCTAAGATCTCAAGTAACTTTGGCTAATAACTTAATCTACATGAGAGACAAATAGGTAAGACCTGTGAATTTGCCTTCCAAAGAAGTTTCATTTAAATATATATTCACAAAGAGAAAATTATTTCCATTCCAAATTGTTATTGAAAACCAGCTGACCTGTACCAGAATGCTATCCAATTGTGTATAAATATAGCTCATGATATCTCTAGGTCATTATCCTAAATGTAACCTCAGGGGGTCATGTCACTTATAACAAAAAGATAGTATGAGTATAACTTATGAGATGAAGTAATTTGAAAGTAAAAATAAAAGAAATTTACACTTACATAAACTGTCTTGTTCTTAACAATGGAAAATTATGAATATAAAAAAAAAACAGATTGATCTTGTCACCTCCATGTTTATAAGAACCAGTTTAAAATATGTGTTCCTTCAGTTATTTTATAAAGACTCTTTTGATCTTTGGATTTCTCTCATTTGTTAGTAAAATAGCTCCAGTCATTTGTTGAACAACAAAACCCAAATCTCTGAAATACCTCTCCTCTGGTGATTAGTAATATCTGTATTGACTTTGGCTTCCTTCCATCTCAGATTCTCCTTATCTCCATTCAGTCCTCAGCTGCCAGTATTTTCACCTTTTCCCTCTCTAGCCTTTGGAGGGGGCTGGGATTTAGCACAGTTGACAGAGCACCCCTCTGCAGTCTCTGAGGTCCCAAATTCGACTCCCAGCACTGCAAAAATGGGAGAAGGACATAGAAATCCACTCCCAAGGCAATCCCAAAATAATCCTCTATTGAAGACCCTACGAGAGTGGCTATGAGTCAAACAGGACTTGAAGGCACACAGCAACAACAGGCTTTAGAGATTGACTTAACTGTAGGCAAACAATTTAACTGGGCATTCCACCTAGTGCTTTTGTCTTCTGTGCCTAGCTTCTGGTTCTTGCATAAGCTGCTCTCTTCCTTGACACCTAGGACCCTCTGCTTCTGGGATTCTTGCTCTCAATCTAAACTAGATATTTCTTGTGCCCATCTCCAAGTGCTATCTCCTGAAAGGCACATCCTACGTTTTCTTTGGGCTGGGATTTGGCTCAGTTGGTAGAGAGCTGCGCTGCAGTCTCTGAGGTCCTGAGTTCAATTCCCAGCACCGCAAAAATGGGAGAAGGACCTGGCAATCCACTCCCAAGGCAATCCCGAAACAGTTAGCCATGAAAACCCTATGAGGGTAGCTATGAGTCGGATACCAACTCGACGGCACCTAACAACAACAACAACAACAACATTTTCTTTACTGCTCACTTGACATGTCCCACCTGAGCAGGAATTGCATCTGCTTCCATGCCTCAGCTACCACCTGCATGCTGAAGACCCTGGTAGACCCCACCATGGTGACCACATTTCAGTAACATATTCCAAAATAACTATCTCTGAAGTATTCAACAAAAGACAGACTGAAATATCATGAGTTTTTCCTAGTTATATACTAATGAATTTACATATATATGTATATATATACATATATATTATACATGAACGAGAATATCAAAGACCTACTCAGAAAAAGTTACATAATAAAAGTAAAGATAACCAATACCTTTTCCCCTTTAGACACAGTAAAAGTTTATTCTTCCTTATCCTCTGACACAGTCATACTTGGTTAAAAATAACTATGAAAAAAAAATGCTTTCAGAGCCCTCTCATATTTGTTTGTGGGAACTCATAGCAGGCAACACTATATTAGTATGTTTGTGCTGTTACTAACTATGATATGGCTTTCTGGAGTTGTCCATTTGAGAGACACCTTGATCACAAATCAGCACCTGAAATTCTGACTGTCTGCCCTTGTGACTTTCAAATTGGGTCTTATGCTATAAATCACTGTTTATTTTCTGTCCCTGTAGCATCTTAATATATATGGCATGTCTCTTGCGATCAGCAGTTACAGCATTCTCCATGAAGACAGCCTACGCCTTTGGGGTGTCTTTCAAGGCTGCCCCAAGTGAATTTAAATAATGACATATCCTCTATTTTAAGCCAGGTCATCCCAACATATCCTCTACAGAAAAGCCACTGTATTAGTCAGGGTTCTCTAGAAGAGTAGCATCAAGAGAATGTATATATAATTATAATAGGAGATTTATTAGCTTGGCTTATATGATCAGAAGCTGCATGGTACCACAAGACCTGTCTGCAGGTAAACAGCCAGGGAAACTAGTAGCCACCCGATCCAAGAAACTGAAGGCTGCAGAACAAAATGGACCAAGGATGTAGCCCCAGTACCCGGCAGAAGTCCTGGCAGATCCCTGGAGAATTGGTGGTATGAGACGGCATTCAAAATCAGGACTCTGATGTCTATAGTCAATGGCAGGGGCAAAAAAAAAATGCACCCTCAAGAGAATCAAGATAGCTGACCACTGAGAGATTTTTGTTCCATATGAGATGCAAGCTTATTGGACAGTGCTGCCTACATTCAGCCTGAGTCTAAGGTCAACCCTCAGTTCCCCTAGGTCATGTTAATCATCTGAAATCACCATCATAGACACCCAAAAATGTGGAATGTTCTGGGCATCTCTCAATCCAGCTATGTTGACAACCAAGATTAACAATCACATCCATCTGATTGTTCTTCTGAAACACAGCAAAAGAAAGAGAGAAACATATACTTATATATGATATGCAGATCAAAAAAGTTTTAAAAATGTAATCTCAAAACCTTTAGAAAATTAATGACTTTGCTATGGTGAAATCTTTCTCTGAAGTTACCCCCCACTCCCAAAATTAGATTCCTTGTGATGATGGATAACTGCTTCTCTACAGATCAGATGAGGGCTTGTTTAAGGGGGAAGAAACAAATTTCCCCTTATTATCAGGTCACTGTTTCATTCACCCTAGCTGCCAGGGTTACCCTTGCTCACACCTATTTATGCAATATGGATGCACTTTTAGACTGGAGACTCCTCAAAGTCAGAACTTTCTTATACTATCAAGTCTTCCTTGTTTTCTTCTGCAGCAGGAAGGAGAACCCAAGGGAAAAACCCTGGCAAAAGTTAGACAATGCTAGGATTATTTGTCAGCATGAAAAAAAAAATCCTCAAAGTAAAATAAATCAGAAAATATAAATAAACCAACACAGGATCCTTCTATGTTTGAGCCTAATGATGCAGACACTATGTTTCTTCTCATTTTGAGTCATGCTACATGGGCAAAAGGAGGGCCCACGAGTTTTACTCTATTTCTGTCACCAAGGTTGATTCACTTTGAGGTGGCATCTCCTCCCCAATCTTTTCCTGAATGCTTTGCAGCCTAGGGGGCTCATTTACCAGCACCATATTTGACAGTACTTCTCTGCTATTCATAGGGTTTTCAATGGTTAACTGTTTTGGGAGTGGGATGCGGGGTCATTCTCCCTACTCCATCTTTGTCTGGAAGCTCAGCTGAAACCTGCCCACCATGGGTGGCCCTGCTGGTATGTGAACTATGGGTAGCATAGCTTTCAGCTTGATAGTAACACATAAACCCCCACAGCACAACAAGCTGATAGATACGTGAGAGATTACAGAAGTACCCTAATTTTTGAACATCTTAAAAAAAAAAGACTAGATTTTTTAAAATGTAGCAAAAAAATTGAATGTTGGATTTATGTAGTCACATATATGATTGTGAACTTCAATAAAATCTTCTTTGTTGAAGATATCTTGAAATCAAGTCTCAACATATAGGTATAAATTTAACTGCATACAGTACAGAATGCATCTCTCTCTCTCTCTCTCTCTCTCTCTCTCTCTTGCACCTGTGTTCATAGCCATTATTTACTTTCACTTTATTAGTTAGAGATTCTTTTTAATTCGCAAGACACTTCTGAATCTATTCTATATTTGTTACTTTAAGTTACAAATTTAAAAAATAAAATAATACGAGTTGTCAACCTATTTAGGCTGATCTGACTTAGGTAACTGAGCTAGATATAAAACTTCATACTTGTAAAGATGAATGTTGGAAAATGAAAAGATTAACAGATATTAGATACTACTCTTTAAATTAGGAAATTCCAAAGAGTATAGCATTTGTAAATATTACTGTGGAGCCCACACTATCCTCAGGATGTAAAAATTTTACCAATCATCTAAATACAGTTTCTTTTAAAAATAATGATGGTCGTGGATTCTTAATCTACTCATTGAATTCATGAATATGGAATAATTATAGTTAACCATTCAGATGAATACAAGTGTACTATTTTAAGTTTTTCTCTAGAATTTAAAAGAAAATGAGGAAAAAGTAAATAGTGCTCGTGATTGGTGCTTCCAAGGTCTCAGGTGTTCGTTTTCCTCCTTAACACCCTTTGCCTACCACGGGGACGCGTATGTCAAAGAGTGTGTATGAAATGGACAGAAAACCCAGAAAGTGGTAGAAAGAGGTATTTTGCAAACTCATATTGTACATTCCAATTATCTTTCTAATTGTGTCCTTGCTTTATTCTTTGTAATGAAGTTTCTGGAAATAAAATAGTTATCCTATACTTTTGTTTGAAATTGGTAGCCAATAGGTCCAAAAATATGTATGGAAGAGGCTTCCCAGATCTGCAGCCTGACGAATGTTACCACAATTATCAGCACCTGTATCAGAAGGAGAAGTGGTGGCACACCCTCAGTCAAGAGCACACGGACGCCTTGATGTTTAGAGGCACAGGAATCCTAGAGGTGGGTTCCTGGAGGTGGCTGTCTGGTCTGCCTTGTGACTCAAAGCAAACCTCTGTATGATGGCTGCCAAACCCCACTGATCCCCCCTGCCCATGGTTCTCCCAACATCCCTCAAGTTTATATAAATGTGAATAATTATATGATGTCCATATCAACTGTTAGAAAATATTTATCTCCTAAGTGTGTGGAGAGCCTGGGGTTAGCTCAGTTGGTAGAGGTTGCTCCTCACTTTCTGAGGGCCTGGGTTTCGATCCCCAGCACCGCAAAAATGGGAGAAGGATGTGGCAGTCCACTCGCGAGACAGTCCCAAAACAATCTGCCATTGAAAACCCTATGAGGGTTGCTGTGAATCAGACCGGACTTGATGGCATCTAACAACAACAACAAGTATGTGGAAGATGCCAGCTGATTGGGAAAACCTCTCTTAAAATGAATTCTCCTTAGAAAGCACTTAATAATATTGTTGTTGCTGTTGTTAGGTGCCGTCGAGTCGGTATTCGACTCATAGTGACCCTACGTACAACAGGTGAAACACTATTGTCAGTGCTTCTCTGCTGTTCATAGGGTTTTCAATGGCAGATTGATTTTTGGGAGGGGATTGCCACGTCCTTCTCCCAAGCCTACAGTATCTGGTGTTCCCTGGCGGTCTCCCATCCAAGTACTAACCAGGCCCGACCCTGCTTAGCTTCCCAGATCTGACGGGATCGGATGCCACAGGGCTACGGCTGTAGGCTAATAATATTGAAAGTGTATTAAATAATGATTCAAGACAAACATATTGGCAACTTGGCACTGGGGCAGGGAGAAGAAAAAGAAAAAAAAGTAAATAAATCCAACAAATCTTATCATTTTATCACACAGGTGTCACATGTCCCAAATTACCCATTCATTATCTCTCCTCTGGATCCTTTTAATAACTTAACAAGGCTGTATATTTGGTGACAGAATACATTTCTTCACTGTCATAGGTTCCCTCTGCAAATTACCAACAGATGTTTGTTGCTTTCAAGCCAGATGCCAACCCATCAGCAGGTGTTGGAACCTTTTTATTTGTAAACAGAATATGCTGCAGCCTTGAATCCTAATTAAGGTGTGTCTACTGTCTTCTGTATCCACTCTCTCTTGCTTTCTTTTGTCTTATTCGTAAGCCTTCCTATGGACAGGATTTACACCACTTTAGTCGTTATTGATATTTGTGGGTGAAAATGGTCCAAAACGAATTGCCAAAACTAACTACCATGTGTTTCCAAGGAAGTTGTAATGTTACTACATTTTCCCACCAAGTTTAGAAAGTTTTTATTGCCTTAGAAACAATGGGAATAAAATTTTCTTACATTTCTTTCAAACTTTGCTACCACGGATAACATATTGCAGGTTTCAAATATTGACAATCTGACTTTTTCCACTAGTATTAAAATTCCCTCAAAAAGAAATCACCACTGATGCCTCATTTGTTTGGATAATTGAAATAAGTTAATATACCAGTATAAATGTGATTTACTCAAATGCTTTTGTGTACTAATCAGATTGGTCCTGGGTGCTCAATTATTTAAAATCTCTCCTCAGATGTTTACTAATCAAAATGGCAAATCAATATTCAAAAGTGTAACCTTTAAACATAAGGCTTTCTTCTGAAATCCTATGGTTTAAAATGTGTCATTAATGCTGAAGGAGAACAGTTGTTATACAGTCTGAGGCTATGTGAGTGGGAGGAAGGGGGTTTAGCTCAGTTTCTGGAGTGCTATTCTGCACTCCAGGTTGGATCCCCAGCATTGCAAAAATGGGAAAAGGATATGTTGGTCCACTACTGAAGCAATCACAAAAACAATCAGCCATTGAAAACCCTATGAGGATTGCTGTGAATCAGACTCAACTTGATGGCACTAACAACAACATTTGAATTGCAGCAATTCAGTCTAAGCCACTGTCCTTTTGTCAAAACTCACTACTTTCTAAGACAGAAAAGCACATAGAGAAACCAAAATGAAGAAAAATGTAGTGGAAGAGCGGGGGCAAATTCACTTGTGACCAGTGCCTTAGGATAGATATTAAGCCAACAGTGACAACATCTACTGCAGAGAACAAGTACACCATTCAGAGCAACAAGTTATTTATAGCTCCTACCGCCTTCAAAATAAATTAAATTAATAAATTAAATCAGAAAGAAAAGAAAGCAAGAAAAAAAGGAAAGAAAATTAGATTTCTGTTCCATCGATATTTTCTCAGCAACTCTGTTGTATTTATGAGACAGATGGCATAAATGAATGTATTCTGACCTTTTAAAAACAATTTAGATTTATATCATAAGTAAAGCTTTTAGGTAAATTTACTATGTGTATGTAAATGCATGTGTATGTGCAATATTCAAGCTAATAAAGTAAAACGAAGAAAATATAACACTGAGTTTTTTTATGTAAAAAGTAGTGTCATTTTTGTGTTATTCTTTGTTGTTTGATTGAAGGAAGGAGAAGGGACAGAACAGCCAAGTGTTTGAAGAGCTCTATATTATGAAATCATGACCTCTGAGATTGCAATGAAGTTTAGTGCTCTAACACAACCATAATCAAAGTCTGAATCCCTTTAATTACAAACCTATAAAAAGTCTTCTACATCAATGACTAAATGCAATGATGAAAAGTATTTACCTTCATAAACATAGTATCAATCAGAATTACACCATCTGTCATCATATAGACAATATCCAAAAACACTCTCATTAGTGATCAATGATAGCTAGGTCTTCTCATCCCCAGTGTTAACTTCTTTCGTCCAGTGAAGCAAGCCTCACATGATGGACTGACAATGCCTCTGTCCTGCTCTTATCATGCTCCAGTTAGTCTCTATTTTCCCTGAAGTGGGGTGCCCAGAAACAATCCTATCTTTCCACATGCAAGCAATTGAAAGTAATAATACATAATGCTTTGTAATAATAATAAATAATATCACATATATCATGTGCTACATAATATGCCAGACAATTAAGTAAATATCTTGTTTAATCTTCTTACCAATCTTATTTTAAAAACACACAGTATGAGGTAAAGACAAAATTGAAAACATTTATTTAAGAATATGCCCAAGAACACATGGTTCACATCAGATCCTGGATTTACGCTCAAGCACTTTGACATCAAAGCCTTTAGAAAGCAAAGTTGCCATTCGAAGCCTGATTAGTAAAACTAGTAGAATCCTCTTATGTGCACGGCTGTTAGGTGATCCTATGGTCTTTATGCGGGTGTTCCTTTCCAACCAAATGCACAGCAGTGTATTTAGACATTATTAAATACAATATTTTGAAATTGCATCAGTGCTTAATGCAAGCTTGAGCTGTACTGTGGGTCATGGTCATGTCAGGTAATGTTTCCATCATCCCTCCTCACTTTTTGTGCCACCATTAAAGAAAGATAGAAAAAAGAAAGAGAGAAAGTGGGGGGAGAGAGAGAGAAGGAAGGAAGGAAGGAAGGAAGGAAGGAAGGAAGAGAAGGAGGGAAGGATGGTGGAGGGAGGGAGGGAGGGAGGAAGGGGAGAGAGTGACAGATCACATACATCTATCTTTTTCTAAGCCATTGTACAAAATACAGAAACAGAAATATGCAGAGACTCAAATGCCACTTGATATTTACCTTCAAGTCAGTACCATGTGCCTAGTTCATGCACAATCCTTCTGTTTGCCAGCTTATGTGTTTAAATTTCACAAGAAATCACAACTTGTTAAATCATCTTTTCTTTCTTCTCTCTCATGAATACCTTCTTTTTCTGATTCTTCCACCTTTGGATTTACCCTAGCTATAACTGCTTTTGTAGAAACTACACTTTTGTAGAAATGAATATTTTTGTCCAAAGTCATACATGTAACAGGAAAACTAACTGTATTAGATATCTTGGGGAATTTAATCCCAAAATTGTGCCATCATTTTTCATTTACATTTTCGTGACTGTTCTTTTCACATAATTCTATCTAACATAGTATCATTATAGTCTTTTCAACAATAATGGTAGCATATTACTTTTAAAATTTTTATTGAAAATTCCCTGTTTTTCAAGAATGTGTTCAGGTCTCTGCCTACCCTCCCTCTGGGTACGTGGGATTTCCACAGCTTGGGCAAATACCTTCACTCCCTCATTAGTTGATTGGTATTTTTTCAGCTTTAATTCATGTTTAACAGGTTTTATTAATAATAATTTAATGCATTATACAAGATCAAGTGTAACAGGAAAAGCTCAATGTTTTTTTCTAAAGACAGACATAAGACTGAGACTGTGGAAGAAAAAGATGGGAGATACAGCATTTAAACTCAAACTGCACTGGTTTCTTTCCCAGCATGAAAGCATTATCTGGGATTCTCAATGCCCTTCCCTCCGGATGTTACTAGGGTTTCACAAAAGCACAAACTAAGATGAAGCAAACAAAAAGCAGGTGTGTCCTTCAAATATTTTTGGGAAATCCTACCTTAACCAGTATAGGATAAACAAGCCTCTGGACTTTTTGACTATTTATAAATCATATTATGCAATGTGAATTTTAATTTCTAAGATTGCAAGAGTATGCCAAGTGTCTTTAAATTTAAAAAGACCACAGAGTATTTGCTTCCACCTAAATACTATACAGAACTCACACTTCATTGAAAAGACTTTTGAGTCAGGCTCTGTGGTGTGTGCCTGTAACCCTAGCGAACTTGGGAGGGTAAGGCAAGAGGATCACGTGTTCAAGGCCACAGGCAGCTTGCATGTGTTAGTGGGACCCTGTCTCAAGATATGAAATTAAAATTAAAAAGTGGCTGGTAGTGCGGTTCATACCGTGGCAATATGAGTATATCCCACCTGAGTTCAGAGCCCACCTCAAAAACAGATTTACTGCATTAGACACAAATGACAAGAGACCAGAAGAGTTGTGGCATGACATAAAAGATAGCATTCAAAAAGGAAGCAAAAAGTTCTTAAAAAGACAAGAAAAAAAGAAAAGACCAAATTACATGTCAAAAGAGACACTGGACCTTGCCCTTGAACGTCCAGCAGCTAAAGCAAAAGGAAGACATGATGAAGTTAAGGAACTAAACAGAAGATTTCAGAAGGCAGCTCAAGAAGACAAAAACAAATATAATAACATGTGCAAGCAGCTGGAGGCAGAAAACCAAAAGGGAAGAACACGCTCTGTGTTTCTCAAGCTTAAGGAAGTGAAGAAAAAATTCAAGCCTCGAGTGGCAGTAGTGAAAGATTCTACAGGGAAAATATTAAATGATGCAGGAAACATCAAAAGAAGATGGGAAGAATACACAGAGTCATTATACAAGAAAGAATTGCTAGATGACCAACCATTCCAAAAGGTTGCATATGAAGATGAACCAATGGTGTGGAAGGACAAAGTAGAAGCTGTCTTGAAAGAACTGGCGAAACACAAAGCTCCAGGAATTGATGGGATACCAAAAGAGATGTTTCAACAAACAGATGCAGCACTGGAGGTGTTAACATGTTTATACCAACAGATTTGGAAAACAGCTACTTGGCTGACTGACTGGAAGAGATCCATATTTGTGCCTATTCCCTAAAAAGGGGATCCAACTGAATGTGAAAACTATCGGGCGGTATCATTAATATCACACACCAGCAAAATTCTACTAAAGATCATTCAGAAGCGACTGCAGCAGTATATAC
>VMDO01011002.1:38339-69137 GCA_007922755.1 Pedetes capensis
TGTGTGGATCACAACAAATTATGGATAACACTTCGGAAAATGGGAATACCAGAACACCTAATTGTGCTCATGAGAAATCTGTACATGAACCAGGAGGCAGTTGTTCGAATAGAACAAGGAAACACTGAGTGGTTTAAAGTTGAGAAAGGTGTGCGTCAGGGCTGTATACTTTCACCCTATCTCTTCAATTTATACTCTGGGCAAATAATCCGAGAAGCTGGACTTTATGAGGAAGAAAGTGCCATCAAGATTGGAGGAAGACTCATTAACAACCTGTGTTATGCAGATGACACAACTCTGCTTGCTGAAAGTGAAGAGGATTTAAAACATTTACTGATGAAGATCAAAGATCGTAGCCTTCAATATGGATTATGACTAAACATCAACAAGACAAAAATCCTTACGACTGGGTCAGCACGCAACTTCACAATAAATGGAGAAAAGATGGAGGTTGTCCAAGATTTTGCTTTGCTTGGCTCTATAATCAACACCCTTGGAAGCAGCAGTCAAGAAATCAAAAGACACATTGCTCTAGGAAAAGCTGTGGCAAAAGATCTCTTTAGAGTATTGAAAAGCAAAGATGTCACATTGAAGACGAAGGTGCGTCTGACTCATGCCGTAGTATTTTCAGTGGCATCATATGTTTGTGAAAGCTGGACATTGAACAAGAGAGACAGAAAAAGAATTGATGCTTTTGAATTGTGGTGATGGAGATGTCTATTGAATATACCATGGACTGCCCAAAGAACCAACAAATCTGTCCTAGAAGAAGTGCAACCAGAGTGCTCCTTGGAAGCAAGAATGGCCAAACTCCGTCTTACATATTTTGGACATGTAGCCAGGAGAGATCAATCCCTGGAGAAGGACATCATGTTTGGGAGGGTGTCAGGTCAACGCAAAAGAGGAAAACCCTCCACCAGATGGATTGACACAGTGTCTGCAGCAATGGGCTTAAACATAAATAAGATCATTTGCCTGGCACAGAATCAGGAAGTGTTTCAATCTGCTGTACATAGGGTCACTATGAGTCGGACTTGACTCGATGGCACCTAACAACAACAACAAATTGAGTTCAGTGGTAGAGGACTTGCGTAGCAGGTGATGGGCCTGGGTTCAACCCCCTAGGACTAATTAAAAAAAAAAGCCCTTGGAAAAATGTCCCATGGACCTGCACTATTTCCTGGGGAATTTTATGTGGAATAGGTATTTAGAAGCATTTAAATACATTTTTGGCTTAAGTTCAATATTAGTAAGTTGACATTCAAAGAGCATATGGGCTAGAAAGAGCAATGCAGAGTCTATAGATAAAAATTGTAGTGAGTTTTCTGAAACCTACCTCTCTATAGTATTTGAATAAAAGCAAATAAACATTTATTCAATTTTTAGGAATGTTCATCTCTGAATAATTTTCTACTTAAAAGTCAAGTGAGCGCATTCCATTATACTAGATAACATTATACACAATGATTCTGTATTCCACCAACATTTGATTCAATGTATACTATATATGAGCAAAAGGACATACAGGACAGGGCAGCATGCCAATTCCCTGTGATGAAGTTTCTCATCACAGTTTGACATCCTTCCGCCAGGTCATTTAATGTCCACCAAATAGCATTATTTTTTGAACATACCATGAATTAAATCCAGGCTGGGGTTTAGCTCAGTTGGTAGAATGTTTACTGTGTGTGCTCTGATGCCCTGGATTTCATCCCTAGCACCACAAAAATGGGAGAAGGACCTGGCAGCAAACTCCTGAAACAATCTCAAACACTCTGCCATTGAAAACCCTATGAATAGCAGAGAAGCATTGACAATAGAGCTGGGCATGGCACAGTGTCAGGTAGTATTTAGTTCTATTGTACACAGGGTGACTGTGAGTCAGATCTGACTGGATGGCACCTAACAACAACAACAACAACAACAACAACAACAACAACAACAACAACATGAATTAAATCTTCCTCAGGACAAATGTTTAGTTTGAATGACTAATAGAATCAAGAAGTCAAAATAGAGTCAAGAATATCCAGAAGGTCTCTTTTCTAGCTTTTATAAAATGTCACACTACATTGTTTATTACATAACCAGAAGCATCTCTCTTTTATTAATTTGAAACATCTAGGACAGCATTGGATGTCTTAGGTTTATTCTCAGGTAGCCAAAATCTCAGTACAATCTTATTATTTGACCAAATGCTAATGAATCAGACAAAAAATTTCTTCTATATTTTGCTACAAAATTCTCGTTTATTTGCATGGACTTTCGTTTTCTACTTCAGATTCATCTCTATGTGCAAATACTTAGTTATCAATATATTTTATGACAGAGCATAAAAGCATTTCCGGTATACAAAGAAACCACATTGTGTGCTAATTTTATTATTAATATCCATACACATCATTTTTGACATATACAGAATCCAAAAATGACCTGGATTCCAAACCTTACTTTAGATGGAAATTCATTTTCTCTTTGATTTTTAATCTTTAAAATTTGAACAAGAAATTGCTAAATATGCATTTTTTAATGGAAATGACCAACTACTTGCTAACTGATGGGTTGGGGTTTAGCTTAGTTGGAAGAGCACTGCTCTGCACTCTCTGAGGACCTGAGTTGGATACCCAGCACCACAAAAAAGTGAGAAGGACCTGGCATCCATTCCCAAAGCAATCTCGGAAAAAAGAATCAGCCACTGAAACTCTCTTTAGGTCTCTATGATTTGGACCCCTACTCCACAACATCTAATAACAACAGCTAACTGTGATATGTAGCTCCATCAATTTGAGAGACCCTAAAGTCTAATCTACAACATTCATTTTGTTTTCCACAGTGTAGAAAAATTAATTTTTGATTAAAATTATATAAAAATGTTTATACATGTTAGTAGAAGATTAAGCAATATTTTAACACATACTTCTCCAAAATTTGGAATATTGGAGCCAAAAAGTGTGAACAGAGTGTTCAAAACTGCCTACTCACTGCACTCTATTCTATTAGGGAAAGTTACACATGACATTAGTCAGTGTTTGCTGGTCATCCAATTATTCCTTGATAATCAAGGAGAGAGTAAGAAAGAGAAATGTGCTGTGCATCCAGCCTACTATGTAGAAGTACCTTAGGTCAAGGTTCATAATGGAGATTTTCTCTGTAGTCATGAGGTATAGTTATGTACTAACAGTTTACTAATGGAGCAAAGAGAACTCAGCTAATAGCAGAATGAGTGAGGAAAGAAAGCACATTTCTTGTCCTTGCAAGCCTTGCAAATCAGTACCGTGACTTGCACACCTTGATATTTCTTTGGATAAATATACATGCAGCCCCTGAAATGGGCCTTAGGAGCTCATGCATTTAATTACTGTCAGATCCATAGAAAGCTACAAGGACTTTTCATAAAATATTCAAATATGCACTTGTGAGGCCAACTCATTAATAGATCTTGACACTATCTTGTCAGGTAGGAAAGTTATAACAACACAGATAAGGTGATACGTGACACTGTCTTGTAGGAAACTCATTTGACCATCTGCCTACTGAAATAGGAATTGTGCCTTTCTTTATTTGCAATATCATTCGTAAGGAACAGCATAAATGCTTTTTGGCTTCATCTTTGAGCTTCAAAATATGCAATGAGCTCTGGGCTATCCTATCTAAAATAATTCCACTGAATTTTTGAAAATAAAAATTGCTGCAGTATTTTGCAAAAAGAATTATGATACTATAGGTTTACAGTGTTTCCAGAAGATTAATTTACTTTAAAATAAACACTCAAATTTTCACAAGAATGCTAATGAGCAATCTATCAGAAACTGGTCTTTCTTTTTACTCAAAATAGTGTGTCATGTAAAACACATGTAAATTGGCATGGATTAGATAGAAAGAAAAACTTCCATAGTTAATCCAGGAAGGAGGATTTCTCTGCAGTTGCTTCCAAGAGAAACCACAGAGGAGAAGGAAGAGAGAAATCTATTTTGGTGACTTGGGCATACTTCGAAGTTAAAAGAAACCATTTGTGTGTACTTGACATTGACAATCTATTTAATTACCATGGCAGTCAAGACAATGGTGCTCTGATCTGTCAGACAATATATTAGGATAGGTCACATTGGAGGAGACAGTTAGAGCATATCTACTTCTTGAAATGAAACATTTGTGTTGGATTTTACTTTTCTATATTGCCAAATTTGAAAAATCCTTTAATATATGAAAACATATTTAATGAAAATCACATATGAATGAATCAGGCTAGGTTTTCAATAACACAGCATTAAGACAACTATTTCAGAAGTTAAAGCACCAAGTTAGGAAGTTTTCTGATATGTTCTTGATATTACTTAGACTCATTGGGAAAGTAAATATTGCCTGATAATTTTTTGCAAAAATAAGTTAAATTAAATTATCTCAGAATATCATCCTCTTTTAAGGTTTCTTTGTACTAAGAGCAAGGAGATACTTCTTAGATTATGATCTAATAATTAAAGGCATATATCTTTTTTGTGTGTGTGGTACTGGGGATTGAACCCAGGGCCTCTCACTTGCATGCTCTGAAAGTCCTGGACCACTGAGCTGCACCCTCAGCCCATTTTTTTTAAACTTTTTTGAGGCAGGGTCTCGCTAAGTTATGCAGGCTGCCTCTGGTCTGGAACTTGCAATCCTCTTGCCTCCACCTCCCAAGCCATTGGGGTTACAGGCATGCACCACCGTGCCCAGCTAACATATATCTTTTACTGATATACTGACATGCTTTCAAATATTTTCAAACAGATTGGTGGTCAAACCTAAGTATTTATCTTAGATATTTGTTTTGAAAGTATTAAGGTAGTCCATTAGTTGTTCTTTATATTGGACATAGGACATTTTGAGATAAAAACATAACAGGAAAAATATGTTATTACCATCATCATCATTTTGTGTATTGGGATAAAACCCAGTGCCTTTGCATACTTTGCTGCACCCCTAGTCCATGTTTTTGTTTTCTGTTTTGCTAAATTCTACAGGCTGCCTTTGGTCTTGAACTTGTGAGCATTTTGCCTCCACCTCCCGAGTCACTGGGATCACAGTCCCACACCACTACATGCAGCCCTGTTCCGTGGCTTTTTGAAGAAGTTTTCAGAATGAACACAGCATGCCAAGACTGCCATAAAATGACTTCCTGTGTTGGAGGAGAGGTGCAGGCCACCTGAGCCATGGGATTCCTGATATATTCGTGCTTTTCAAGTATCTTATTTCATACATTGTTTGTTATGGAAGGAGAGGGCAGGAGTCTCTTCTGAATTTCAATTCTATCTCACAATTTCATCATCTGTTCAGAACTACATGGTGTGGTCATTTCCTATCAATTCAACCAGGAGAGAAATAACTAAGGGAGCTGTCTGTAGTTTACAGTGTGGCTCCAGTCTGTGGTTGTAAAGGTAGAATATGCAATTTCATAAGATGAAGATGAAGTATGGTGTGTATTGGGGGTGGACATTTTCCTGTTGAATTTTAACTCAGATACAAAAATCTAAAAGCATCCATACATTGGGGAGATCTTAAAATACATTTGCAAGGGGAAAAGTATAAACCAGATTACTTTACCTGAAAATTTCCTACCCTTATTAATAGAATCTTTCAAGATAGAATTCCTTCCGCTAATAGTTTACCAATTTAAGGAATGAATCTTAGGAGAAAAAATAACTATAAGATGTATTGTATTTGTCTATAAAATAACAAAATACCTAGCTATCGTTTCATGCACAGTGAAAGAGAAAATCTTCATTAAGAACATAGAAGGTCCTGTCTCCTTAGGAGAGTTTCAGTTGGGAATTGGGTAGAATGTGTTGCTCTGTGCTCGCTCTCATGATAAATGTCTTAAGGAAGATTGTAATTTCCAGTGCAGGGTCTATAGCACCAAAGGATAGTAGGAAAGCTAACATTCAGTGCCTAGGAACTCACACCGTGACAGGCAGCCTGCGTGTTGGATGCCTGGCCTGCTTGATAATTCACTGCAAGGGAACGGCTGCCATTACAGAATCACTGTGTGATTTGCCAGTGAATATGCATGAGAAGCTAATTTGCAAAGATTCAGTGAAAAGTAAGTGTTTTGATGAGGAAGACTGAAATAACAAGAAGGGAGGAGTGAGGAAATGGGATAAATATACCATAATCCTTGATTACTCTGCAAATATAGCAGGCACCAGTGTTTATCTTTCCCTTAAAGCTTGCAGATTCATTTCCTTTCGTATTTTAAGCATGACATGGGCCACTGGGAGAAGGAGGCAGAACCATTCATAGAGTATATTTTAAATGGAAAATGAGCAGTTCATGTGCAGATTTCTTCTAACAAACTCTAAAAATCATTTTTATGCCTACATTTTGAAGAGACTTAATTCTTTTCTGCTAGGAACAAACTTTCTAATTTACCTATAGACTGAAAATGGTTTTCTACATCTAATCAGTCTTATTCACTAGGCTTACTCTGATGTTTTATTAAAAAAGGAAACTGCTTTAAATAGAATGAAAAAGCACCACATGGGTTACCTCCCATATCTATATTAGCACTGAAATTGTGGTACAATTGCATTAACTCTCATATTTACTATAGTTTCTTTTGCAAAGTAGTTTGTTACTCAGCATTAACCAATAAGAAAATGCCTATGAATATAACTTCAGATGAGCAGAATGCAATTCCTAAGGTATGTTCATTTTAAAGTCTTTTTAATTGAACTTCTCTAAAGGCTACCAATGGTTTCAACTAAAAATGTATACTCAGTGCATGAATAAAGTCTATACCACTTCTCACAAAAGATTAGCTGCATAAATCCTATAGATCTCAGGAATTTGAAACTGCATATTTTGCCTAGAATGGTGTCTGTGCATGTATAACTTCATAATATTTGAGTCTATTATTGAAAGGACAGCGCAGATCATTAGAACTCAGTGAAAGTAGTAAGACTCAGAGTCAAAGGGAAAAACACAGAAGGAGTATGGTCATGGAAGAAACATTGGGTCAGGAATCAGAAGATCTAAGTTTAGGTCTTAGATCATCCCTCATCCATGTGCTCTTGAGAGTCACTTAACTTCTACATACTGAGTTTCTTATCTATAAAATAGGTATACTTTGCTCATGAGGTTATTAAGAGGACAAAAGTCAATAATATATGCAAATATATCTTGGAAATTCTAAGCACTATACACACATTATTTGTTTGCCTATATATAGAAGCCATCTATGGAGTCCCATATTCATGTTTTGATGAGGAATGTCTCACATTCATGACTTAGTAGCTCAGTTTTCCATTCAGTAAGACAAAAAGTAGAGGATTAAATGCTCTCTTCAGGGTCGTTGGGGTTGGGATTTAGCTCAGTTGGTGGAGTGTCACTCTGCAGTCTCTGAGGTTCCAAGTATGATTCCCAGCACTGCAAGAATGGGAGAAGGATGCGGCAATGCAATCCCCAAACAATCAGCCATTGAAAACCCTAGAAGGGTTGCTATGCATCAGACACAACTTGACAGCACTTAACAATAACAACAATTCAGGGTTGTTAGGAGATCCACATTTAGTTTTATCTTAATCAAAAACATGTAAGGGACTGAAGACATTAGTAAATTGTAAAGCCAAAGGGAAAGGACTAAAAGCATAGGGAGAGTGGAGATCAGTGTACCTGGGCTACCAGAGTGTTGGGGGAGGAGGAAAGGTAGCAATAAGTACAGGAAGCAAAAATAAAGGAAAACCTAATTATAAATATGAAACAATGGATTCTAGGACACAGTACTGATTAGAGGGAGAGAACCAATGCTCTATTGTTGGGTTTCATCACTAAAATGACTCAGGAAGAATTATGACTGAATTTATACCTCAAAAATAGCCATAGCTATCGTCAAGTGGGCATCTGAGCCTTGGACTTATTGGCTCCTTAATCTCTTTGTGGGTCTGTGATTGTCTTTTATTGGATTTAGTCCTTCTCTTTTTCTCTCATTTCTCCAACTTTATTTTTTGTTGTTGTTTAGCTTATAAGATTTCCAATCCTGCCATTTATCCCTATGTACACAGAATATGTGGGACCAAGGGAGAACCTGATTTGACATGGATGCCTTTAAAGGTAGCTACTGGATTCTGAAATATAGTTTGACACGGAAACATAAAATCATTGCCAGTCGGGAGGAGAGAGATCAGTCTTCTGAGGCTCACACAATAAAATCCACATTAGGGAGTAACTTAAATATAGAAGATGCCTGGTTTTAATGGGGCAGAGAAAACCAAACTTTCTCAATGGAAAATAAAGAAAGTAGGAAAAGAGTTTCATTCCTTAACAAACTATTTGGAAACCCATCCATGATCCATTATGCATTATGTTGGTAAGCCTAAAAGCATGGGTTGTTAAAACACCCTTGAAATCAGATTATTTTAAAATATATATAATATAAAATGTATAAATACGTGTGAAATATATTTATACCTGATATTTTTGTTATGAATACAAATGTATATGTATACATATACATACATACATACATACATACATACATACATACATATAATATAAAATGTATAAATACATGTGAAATATATTTATACCTGATATTTTTGTTATGAATACAAATGTGTATGTATACATATACATACATACATACATACATACATACATACATATACACACACGCACGCACATACACACACACACATATATACACACAAACACACGCACACACACCTATTTACTATGGTATTTTGTTGTTATTAGGTGGTGTCTAGTCGGTGTCCAACTCATAGCGACCCTGCGTACAATAGGCGAAGGACTATTGTCAGTGCTTCTCTGCTGTTCATAGGGTTTTCAATGGTGGATTGATTTTTGGGAGTGGGTTGCTGGGTCCTTCTCCCAAGCCTACAGCACCTGGTATTCCCAAGTGGTCTCCCACCCAAGTACTAACCAGGCCCAACCCTGCATACCTTCCAAGATCTGACAGGATTGGATGCCACAGGGCTACGGCTGCAGGCCTACCATGGTATAGAAATTATCTAATCTAATTCTCAGAAAAATTCTATCTGTAATCCAACAGATACAGGTACTTATATTTTGTTGTTATTAGGTGCTATCAAGTCCTTGTCCAACTCATAGTGAGTCTATGTACAGCAGGCAAAACACTATTGTCAGTGCTTCTCAGCTATTCATAGGGTTTTCAATGGTGGATTGTTTTGGGGGAGTGGTTTGCCAGGTCCTTCTCCCAAATCTACAGCACCTGGTGTTCCCAGGAGGTCTCCCATTCAAGTACTAACCAAGCCCAACCCTGCTTAACTTCCGAGATCTGAGGGGATCAGATGCCATAGTGGTATGGCTGTCGGTCAATACTGATATAGATGAAGACAGAAAAGTTTAGAGAAATTAATTATTTCCTGAAGTAATGCTGTGAGTAAAATATAGCAAGTTGTCAACCACAAAAGTATTAATTCTTTATTACTAAGCAATATCATCTCTCTAAGGCAGCCAAAGCTGAAATTCCATCATTTGCCCCTGCTTTTGCCTGGATATCTCTGTGTTCTCCAAGAAATTTTTCTCCAGGGAAATTGTATTTTTCCTTCCATTTCAAAATGTTAAGTGAGACTTCTAAATGTTGATAATATCTTTTCAGATTAGTTGATTGGACCGTTCTATCTTGCCTCCTGGTGGAAGGGCAAAATTTATAGAATACAGATATCTGTCTTATATGTTATTCCTGGACCTTAAAGGTGAAATATAAAAGCCTGGGAAATATCGGTGGCCCAAGATATAAGGTAGGACCATGAGAGAGTATCTTCAGGACAAACAACTCTGAATAAATTTGGAGGACAAGGCTTCATTTACAGCCTCCTGAAAATTCATCCATGGCCTATGGAGGAAATTGAGAATATAGGTTTGTGGCTGAAATGATTTTTGTGAAGGGCAAAGAGGCACCACCTCTATAAAGTTTTCTTAAAATTAATTCCTTTGAACTGGTCTTAAGATATTGCTTTGTCTGTTCCCATGATGCCAGCAGACAACATAAGATCAAGAAGTTTACTTAAATCTTGTGAACGAAACAGGTCTCTGGCTATGCTACATTATCTTGGGACCCCAGGGACGCCAAGACTACTAAGAATCTTTTCAGGTACCAGCAACTGGCAGTAAATAAATATTGATTGCATAATTTCTATATGGCAGTTTCTACAACATGTTCTCCGGAGGATGCAGAAAAACTAGATAACATATTCTGCATCTCAGGGATGTGGCGAAATGAAGTATTAATGGTATCAAAAGAGCAGCCTCTGAGTTCTCAAATGAGAAACATAAGAGAAATGCAGAGTGTGATGGTTTGCAAGTGTTTGAGCATGCCACTCTCACTTTGGCCTTGAAGGATGGGCAATATTTAAAGGAAAGGAAGGAAAGAGTCCTTCCAGGTATCAGGAAATGCAAGAATGTGGTTACAGAATTGGTAACATTGGTTGTATTCAGGGGAACAGAACAGAGTCAAACATCAGGCTGTTGTAGACGGTCTATACTGCATAGGATATTTCTAAAAACTGCTAAGTGAATGGGTTAACTTGCCCATATTTCTTTTGGATTCAAATGAGTGTGATTTTTTTTCCTTTATTACTAACTGATGATGGCGTACAGAGTAATACAGCAATAGTTTTTTCCAATATGCTTCCTTTACATCACTTGTAGAAATACTTTCATCAACCCATAAAGTTTATGTAGCTTTCTGGCTAGTTTGTAGTTAAACTCTGATACTTATTTGGGTTATCTTCTCCTATTTTTCCAACATACTCAGGGAGTTGTGCTGTTTACACTGAGATTGCCCTCACCCCTTCACCCCTCCTCATTGACCCTCCTCCCCATTCCATCTTCTCCAATCTTCATTTCCTCATGCTAGATCCCTCCCTCCTTCTTTCCACTCTTAAATTGTCCCTTCCACACTAAGTTTAATTGTGTGGTTGTTTTTTTTATATTTTAATTTCCATATGGGATTTTTTCCTTCCTTTAAGTATGGTTCAGCACCCACATATGAGAGAGAACATATGGTATTTCTCCTTTTGGGCTTGGGTTTGTTCACTAAAGATACCATTCTCAGATTCCATCCATTTTGCTTTTTATCCCTATGTCTGCCATCAGTTGCCCATCCTTGGGGAAGTTACTTTCCCTAAAACTCTATATTCTATCTGAAAGTGGGGAGACATTTTCACACTGCAGGAGAGTATGTATGTATGAGTCTACACATAAACAAACCAAGAGGACACAAAGTGTCACTTAAGTACCTAACTGGTCTTTCCAAGTCATAGTAATAATAAAATAATTGTGTTGGATTCTATCCTCACTAAGTTGAATTTTAGTTTTTAAAAGCTTGTCAAACTGTAAAAGTGTATATTGCTAAACAGAAAGCCTAGAAATTTAAATCGGTTTTAGCCATAGATGTAATAACACTTATTTTTACCAATTGTATTTTTTTTTTGTTTCTTCACCATAGAAATTAAAGATAATGGCTGCACAATTTGACTGAAGTTTTAAGGATGTGTATCTGCATTAGCCTGTAGCCGTAACACTGTGGCATGTGATCCTATCAGATCTTGGAAGCTAAGCAGGGTAGGGCCTGGTTAGTACTTGGATGGAGACTGCCTGGGAACACCAGGTGCTGTAGACTTGGGAGAAGAACCTGGCAGCCCACTCCCCAAAATCAATCTGTCATTGAAAATCCTATGAACAGGAGAGAAGCACTGACAATAGTGTTTCACCTGTTGTACACAGGGTTGCTATGAGTTGGGTACCAACTAGACAGTACCTTACAACGACATAACACAGTTGCATTAAAAATAATTGGCATAATGTTAAACTTTCAGTTGTCTTTAAGTGTTGAGACAATGCCCTGTCTTAATATCAATCAGTATTTCTAAATCAGACTATCATTACCCCATTTTAGCATTTGTTATATATTTGCCATTACACATTTGTTCAATTTAATTTTAAGTTCTGTATATGGAGTAAAATCTAGGGTTTAGCTCAGTCTGTAGAGTGCTGCTCCACACTTCCCAAGGACCCAGATTGGATCCCTAGCCTGATGGAAAAATGGGAGAAGGATATGGGAGTCTACTCCTGAGACAATGTCCAAAATAATCAGCCATTGAAAACCCTATGAAGGTTGCTATGAGTCAGACCCAACTGGATGGCACCTAACAACAAACAATATATAGAATATATGCTGCACATCACCCTAATATGTACATTTCTATACATAGGATTTGGGCTGGGATTTAGCTCAGTGGGTAGAGCGCTGCGCTGCATTCTCTGAGGTCCTGAGTTCAATTCCCAGCACCACAAAAATGGGAGAAGGACCTGGCAATCCACTCCCAAGGCAATCCCGAAACAGGCAGCCATTGAAAACCCTATGAGGGTCGCTATGGGTCGGATACCAACTCGACGGCACCTAACAACAACAACAACATACATAGGATTTAAAATTAAAGGACTAAACTTTATAATCACTTAAAATAAGCTTTAATTAATGGAAGATTGATTCTTAATTTTAAAACTTACTATGTCAAAAAATGAATAATTCATGTAAAATATTAGTAAAATGTATTTAATTACTATCACTTTCCCCAGAAGAAAAACTCACATTTAAAAATATCTATTACCATGTGAAACTTTTTATATCAGTGTTAGATTAGTCAGAATAGCATTGTATCTATTCAAATCCTCTGTTTCAGTGGAAGTTGGAGCAATGAGATTCTACAATGGGTTAATGAGAAATGTAAGATTCACAGATATCTTTGGAGGAATAACTTTTATTATTTTTTCTAGAATTTTTATATTAATCATTTTTATCATTAGTATTATCAGCTTGTGAGGGCTGGCATTTAGCTCAGATGGTAGAGACCAATCTGTAGTCTCTGAGGTCCTGAGTTCAATTCCCAGCACCACAAAAATGGGAGAAGGGCATGCCAATCCACTCCCAAGGCAATCCTGAAACAATCAGCCATTGAAAACCCTATAAGGGTCTCTGTGAGTTGGACACACAACTCCACGGCACACAACAACAACAATATCAGCTTGTATTATGTAAGATGACATTGTCATTTGTTCCTTTGAAGAATCTCTCCATAATATCATATGCATCATACCTTCATAATGGCTCCTTTCCTGGGCCTGCCAGAAAATTAAGAAAACGAAACAAAAAAAAGTTTAAATATTTCCCTCTGGGGATGATTTAGTACATCAAGGATCCAAAGGCCTTAGAAACATAGAGGAAGAGGGTTTTCAATCCTCTTCTACAGAATTTCCTATCACTAAAGAAAATATAGAAGGGCAATTTTGAAGGTACTATCCATAATAATCAAGGCAATCTGGTAGGTGATGGTCAACGTCTTTATACATTTTTTTATATTATGATGCCAATACATTTAAAAACATTTTGTTTGTTTATAACATGTAGGTGGCACTGGAGCTGTGATCTTACGGGATATTCCATTAAATTCCATATATAACAAACACTGAATATTTACCAGGAATTATTCTGGTGTTACAAACATGCATGAGATAGGAAATCAAGGTCTCTTGACACAAAAGAGGTGGAACCCAAGTTAAAATCCATGAGTGATATGCAATTTGTTGAAATGCTGGGATACAGGTGTGTACTAGGTGCTATTGGAGGCTAGCAGTGGAGGTGACAGGAGCTTACTTGCTTAGTAAGAGATGAGGGGAAGTCAGGAACTTCTCTTCAAAGATGCCAAACATGGCTCTCTTAATATGGAAAGTGACAAACTCCTACCTATACTCAGTTGTCACAGAGATATGATTTCTCACTCCTATCCGAATGTAGCAGGTTGTTGAGGCACATTCAGCAATGGCCTTCTAACTTGGAGGCTTAGTTGATATCTGTGAACAGTTTTGGCCAAAGCATCTCAGAATGAAGCTAGAAATCTGGAAAAAAAAAAAAAAAAAAGCCTAGCCATGTAAGAAATGTTTGTAAGAAACTCTTGCCCAGATGTAGGTAACTTCATAATAAATGACTTGGCTTTCTAAAACTCCAATTATTGAAAGCCATTTACATAACTTCAGTTGTATTTGCAAAAACTCCCTGGCATTGAAAAGAAGCCATCAAGCAAGACTGCTTATTTAGAGTATTTTCCACTTGTGTACATCTTGACTCAGTGGAAGCAAGATGGAATAAGATAACAATCTAATTAGCCAGCAAAGAATTTAGCAAATGGGATTAATATAAAAATCTCATTCTAGCTGAAATTGACTACAGTGTCTGCTGTTTATTAGAAAATGGTAATATTTCTGCAAGTAAATAAAGATGGTTTAACTGATAATAGATCATCATTATTCATTTTTAAATACTGAAAAAGAAAGTCTAAAATCATATTTAGTAAGAAGGGATTAAAGGACAAAGGAAGAGATATCTGAGTCTCTGCAGTTGTGAAAAAGTTGTTCTGGTTGTTGTTGTTGGTGGTGGTGGTGGTGGTGGGGTTGGTGTTAGGTGTCCTGGAGTCAGTATTCCACTCAAAGCCCCTGTACTTTCAATAGGCAAAACACTATTGGTACTGCTTCTCTGTCTGCTATTCATAGGGTTTTCAATGATGAATTATTTTTTGGGAATGGGTTCCTGGGTCCTTCTCCCAAGCGTATAGCCCCTGGTGTTCCCAGGCTGTCTCCCATCCTAGTAGTAACCAGGCCTGACCCTGCTTAGTTTCTGAGATCTGATGGGATCACATGCCACAGTGGTACTACTGCAGGCTATGTGAAAAATAGAAGTTGCTTAAATGACATCTCTTTAATACAGTCATGTCATTCTACATATGTAATTTAGATGACAAGATGACATTCATCAAATGTATGAAACTTATTTATCCAAAGTAAATGAAATGATACTTAACACTGAATAAAACAAGAAGGATGGGATGGTTAACATAGGTTGATACACACACACACACACACACACACACACACACACACACACACACGTCATTGTTGTTAGGTACCGTTCAGTCATGTTCAACTCAAAGTGACCCCATGTACAACAGAATGAAACACTCCTAGATACAGTGCCATGTCCAGCACTATTTTCAGTGCTTCTCTAGTATTTATAGGGTTTTCAATGGCAGGTTGTTTCAGGAGTGGGTAACCAGGTCCTTCTCCCTAGGCTGTGGCACTTGGTATTTCCAGGTGATCTCCTATCCAAGGACTAACCAGGCTGACCCCACATAACTTCTGAGATCAGGCAGCATTGGATGCTAGGGTGCTATGGCTGCAGACATATGAAATATATATACATGTATGTATAAACATATGGTTGAAGTAAATATCACTTATGCCAATATGATAGTGCACACCTGTAATCCTAGCTGTCAGGAGGTTGAGGAGGGGTTAGTGCGCATAGCAAATTGAAGGCTAGCCTGGGCCAAATAGTAAGACATTGTGTCAAAAATTTAAAAATTAAAATTAAAAAAGAAAAAATAAATGATATTTAAGAAAATATTTTATATATTTGAGCTTTCCATGGCAATTCATAGAATACCTCATTAATGGAAAATAAAAGAATTAGATGAATTTGAAAGAGTCTCTGGTTCTATTTCTTATTATTTTTATTAACATTTTAATCAGTGAGTCATAATTGTATGTGGTTATGATGTATAATGATGTACAACATAAAATTTTGACATGTAGACAATGTGGGATGATTGAATCAAGCTAATTAATATATCTATCACATCATTTATCTATCATTCTTGTGTGGTTGCTTTCTTTTCTTTTGTTCTTTGTGGTGCTGGCGATGGAACCAACTAACTAACTAACTAACCAGAAGCATATACAGGGACAATAGGGAGGACGCTGTGCTAAGTGAAATGAGCCAAACACACAGGGAAAGCTACTACATTGGATCACTTATATAATGAATCCAACATAGTCAACCTCTAGAAGCACAGGGTGGAATGGAAGCTGATATGGGGTAGTGAGGTGGTAGAAAAAAGAAACATAGGGATATATGGGACAAAAGATACAAATTTTCCTTATATAAGATGAATAAATCATAGAGTTCTACTATACAGCACTGTGCTTAAGGTTAACAAAACTGTATCGTGCAGCTGAAAGTATACATCTTAGTGTTTTTATCCACTCCAAATGATAATGATGATAGTGATGATGATGTTAGCCAAACAGGACAGAAGGAAACTTTCAAAGGTCTTGGACTGGTTATGGCATAGATATAGATGGTGATGATAATTTCATGGATGCAACTTTTTTCCTAAATTCATCAGAGTGAGTACATTAAATATGTGCAGTTTTTTAATATGTCATTTATACATCAATAATGTGGTACTAAAAATAGAAGCACACTCTCCAGATGTGGTTATTATAATCCTTCAACTATGGTGATAACCTACTTTCCTTCAAAAACAGTATTATCATGAGATTAGCAATGGTTTTTTCATTAGTGAAATAAGTTTCATCAGTGATGGGAGACATATGCACTTGCTAAAATTCCATGTGAAGTCCTGTGTCTCATGTGGACAGCCTTCCACCCTGTGTCTAGTATATTGGGTCCCCTGTACTTTTCGTTGTGGTGCCTCTTGCCATGAATTCCAAAAGGTCTCATGAACAGCCATTTTCAGAGGATACCCTGGCCTGATTCCAACTAGTTGGTGTTAGGGGCTATCTAGTCAATTCTGACTCATCCCAACACTAAATAGAACAGATGAAACACTCCCCAACAATGTGTGCCATGCCTGGCACTATATCAGTGCTTCTGCCATCCCTAGGGTTTTTGATGGCTGATTATCTCCCGATTGTTTCCTGAGTGGGCTGCCAGGTCTTTCTCACATTGTTGTAGTGCTGGGGATTGAACCCAGGGCCTCAGAGAGCTCAGAGCAGCACTCAATCAACTGAGCTAACCAAATCCTGCTAATAGAAAATTGCTCTATTTATCCAAATGAAATTTTCATTCATAGTGTTTGCCTTGCCACAAAAGGCTGGGGTTTTATTAAACTCAGAGACTAAACTTTATCACGTTTTCTGCTTGTCAAGAAATATTTGGAAGTATGGTTGGATTTCACTTTTGTGGTTTGCTTTCATTTTTACATGAGAGAGTAGTGTGATTGGGAAATAGAAAAAGTATAAATCTCACTCCTACCAAAGGCTAGCGAGGGAAACCAAAAGGAAGGACTTCAACTGTGGAAAAGCAGAGTAGCTTAGATCAATTTGCAACATAGGCAATCACCCACAGAGCATATGGATATTCAGGTTTGCTTAACTACTGAGTTATTGTTGTTGTTGTTAGGTGCCCTGGAACATGGACCAACTCATAGTGATCTTCACAGGATTTTTTTTCTTCTTCTTGGTCAATTATGCTTTATTCAGTGTACTTAAAATTTATTGCAATGATAATTTACAAGATATAATAAGATACAAAATATTCTACTAGAAGTAGCTACAGAATGGGTAACTGATGATCCGCATGAGTGCTACACAGAACTGGGCATTTCCTCTGGTACCTCTAAAAGAGCTCCTTACAAAGATTCAGCTTTCAGGCTTTCAGGAAAACTTAAAGATCACGTTTTAGAAAAAGTAATCACTGGTGTAAAAAAGAATCCCACTAGAGCATGTAGCCTATGCTCTTAAAAAGGAAAGCGGGCCAAAACTACATATATGGCTGATTGTTTGGGGATTGTTTCAGGTTTGCATTGCCAGGCCCTTCTTCTGTAACTACTGAGTTTGTTGTTGTTATTAGGTGCCATCAAGTTGGTATCAGACTCATAGCGACCCTCATAGGGTTTTCAATGGCTGACTGTGTCAGGATTACCTTGGGAGTGGATTGCCAGGTCCTTCTTCCATTTTTGCAGTGCTGGGAATTGAACTCAGGACCTCAGAAACTGTAGTCCAGCGCTCTACCAACTGAGCTAAATCCCAGCCCACTATTGAGTTAGGAAATGGTTAAATAGTAAATCAATAACGAAACATTGAGTAGTAGCAAATCTCTGATACTGAGGATTAAGATATTTAAATCCAAATCTTGTTCTAGTTTGATTTGAGTCACAGGCACTTTCTCTTAAAACTTTTAATTTCCTAAGAATTCTGGACTACATGATTAGACTACTTTTAGCCCTAAAAGTCAATCACATCATTTTTATTCAAAGCTGGTCATGGTGGCACACACCTATAATCCCAGTACTTGGGAGGCAGAGGCAGGAGGATGCAAGTTCAAGGCCAGTATGGTCTATTTAGCAAGTTCCAGGACAGTTTGAGCTACACGGGGAGACCCTGTCTCAAAAAAACAAAACAAACAAAATTTTATTTAAAAAGTTATAAAACCTCTCATCTTCTACTCTAAAAACAATTGAATTAATTACAAAGACACATTTTCTGGGATAACCTTATTAAAATACAGTGACATTCACCTAACTCTATTCCTTCCCTTGTTTCTAGTAGCCAGTATCAAAAAAATGATCTTATAATCAGTTTTACAATGGTCTTCAGACCTCTTGCTAGGAGGTAACAGCAAAGTACATACTACCCTTGCTTTCTTTTCCCTGACATTATTTTTTTCATTGATTTCTTTACCTTCTTAGTAGTTTTTCTCTGTTCGTGATCTAAATTTCAGAATTGAGTTTGCCATACAATTCCTTCTTTTCAGCTTGAATGTCATTATTAGGAAAAGAGCCTGAATCTGTTATCAATCAAACAGATCATTGGTAAAATGTCCATAGACATCCTTATATGCAACTATATTAACTTAAATTGTCTATTGCTTTGAAATATTTAATCCTAGCAACACAGTGACATCCATATATATGCCTATGCCAAATATTAATATTTATGCTGTTCTACATGGGTTATTTCTCCATTTGTTTAATCAATCAGAATAATCTAAAAGAAGTCGGCATTGTAGAGCAAGATCCACCAGAGCGATTGCTCTCATATCTCTCTTCTATGTGGAATTAGTTGTAGCACAAGCTAATCCCTTCCGCCAAGGAAAGTGAGATTTGCAAAATCTTTCCAGCTCGCCAAAGGTCAGATTCCGCTAACTTTCTTATGCTGTCCTCTCCACCCATGTAAATATTCCACTTTGCTTCCAAAATAAATCACAGCAGCCATTCTTATGGGTAATGTTTGTTTCAAGCAAACACTGGTTCTAGTGGGATGATTAGAATTTTAAACAACCTGTACATCGCTCTATGAATTTTTCTCACTGTCTCCTCTTCAGTGCCTGAGGATTTTTGCCTTCCTCCTTTTGTCCCTGAAGTTGTTGTGCTCAGAATGAGCAGGATAGAGAAGTAAAAGAATGAGGATAAGGGGAATCAACATTTTTTAAGCATCCACCACAATGTGGCCAATGTTCTACATGATACAATATTTTATTGCTCCTCCTATCATAACTGTGAAGTAATTATTATTTTCCCCATTTTATATCAAGGAGTGGGTTAAAGCTAGGCAATTACGTAATGTATCCAATGTCACAAAGCTAGTAAGAGTCAGAGCCAGGAACTGAAACCACCTTTCCAGGATGCAATCTTCTGTGTTTTCTACTGTGCTTTGTTGCCTGCTCCACCTCCTTCTTGTAAGTGTCATATCAATACAATAGTTTTACGTTATATTGGTATTCAACAAAAGAAAAAAATCTAGCATTAGTTATTGGAAAGCAAATTTAGCAGTAAGCAATCCTATTTCTTCATGCTTTTGGTTAATGGATATTTCTTGAATTCAACCAATTGCTGACATAATATTGGTATATAACAAAGTCATCAGGCATTTCTATTTAATCAAGCTCATGAAGAATTACAGTATGGAAAAATGGCTCTCTTTTTTGACAGGGTATTTTATGTTCAGCTTTACATGGATTGATGATATAGTCTTTGCCACACTTCTATATGGAAAGTGTATTTGCCTCCCCTTATACTAAAGAAGGTTGTGGCATGAAGACATTAGACAACTCTCTCAAAGTCACCCAGTACTAATTGGCAACAGTAAGATTTGTACTGGCTCGCAGCCATACAATTATGGCATCAGATCTCCTCAGATCTTGAAAGCTAAGCAGGGTGGGGCCTGGTTAGTACTTAGATGGGAGACCACCTGGAAACATCAGATGCTGTAGGCTTAGGAGAAGCACCTGGCAATCCACTCCCAAAAATCAATCAGCCATGAAAACTCTATGAGTAGCAGAGAAGCACCGACAATAGTGTTTGCCCTATTGTACATAGGGTCACTATGAGTTGGAAACTTCGATGGTACCTAACAACAATAAGATTTGTACCCAATCCTTCGGTAGCCAGATCCTACGGTTTTAAGCCACACCTTCAACTGTCCCTCGGATGTAGCACCCCTTACATCACCTACATTGGAAGGCGATTATATTAAATATAATGGGATTTTATAGTTTTGTATTGTTTTTATTTTATTTATTTATTTGTTAATTTATCTATTTATTTTTGTGGTACTGGGAGTTGAACCCAGGGCCTGGCGCTTGCATGCTTTTGCAAGTGCTGAACCCCTGAGCTGCACCCTCAGCCCATTCTGGTTTTTAATTTTTTTTTTTTTACTTTTTTGAGACAAGGTCTCGCTAAATTACGCAGACTGCCCCTGTATCTCGAACTTGTGATTCTCTTGCCTCTGCCTCCAGAGCCGCTGGAATTATAGGCATGCACTATCTGCCCAGCTTTTTGTTTTAAATTTTAATGTATACAAATATTTTTCTTTCTAAAGTCCATAATCCTCCTCATGGCTGTGTGTGTGTGTGTGTGTGTGTGTGTGTGTGAATAAGCTGTTCAAAAATGATAGCTATCTTGAAAAAAGTGAGTGACAGATTTCAAATTGATAGAATTTTATATACTGCCCAATACATGACTTAATCAATGTTAATCTAAAGCAAAGGCAAACCTTATGATCCTTTTCTTTTCTTTCTTTCCTCCCACCTTGGTTTTGTGAGGCATGGTCTTGCTCTGTACCTGAGACTGGCCTGGAACTTGTGATCCTCCTGCCTCAGCCTCTCGGGTCCTGGTGATTCCATGTGTGGGCCACCACACCTGGTTTGAAAGGTTTATTTTCAAGGTCGGGGTGGAATGAGACGAGGAAGGGCTCTGGAGTTGCTCAGATTTAGCATTCATCATAAATCTTTCACTTTTCAGCAGATGGCCATGGTGCTCCTTGAAGGAGATGGGAGGGAATGGGAAGACTCAGGGTGGGGCCATCTGTCCTAATTCATTACAAGACATCTTCTCCCCCCTACAGAAGCCTGAGTGCAAAGGTGAAAAGCAAAAGTTTCGTAGGAAGACCATCAGATCTGAGCACTGACGCCATCATCTCTTTTTTGGCAAAGAAATTAATCTTTCTTAGCCCATCCCCTTTTCTTTCATCTGAAAAGTGAGCAAAATAATACTTCAGTAGATATGAGGATGATGATGAGGTTCAATGAGAAGAAAAGTAAGTGCAATGCAATTTGTGAGCACCCACGTGCCACATCAAGGCAATTTCCCTGTCCTTCATCATGGCTAATTCCTGTTTTGTTGAAAAGGTCTTGCTGGCTTTGACACTGACTTGCCTCTGGGGCTCTGTGAGTGCCGACCACCTGTCTGGGCAGCTGTCCATGGCCAGTCTCCTGAGTGTCCAATTTAGTGTGAATAATAGCAAGAGCTGGTAGCACTGCCAACCTCAGTGCTGTGTCCACCACTCTGCAAAAGAGCGAGGAAGGCACACATAGCCTCCCCAGAGACGCCATCCCTCATGTCCACACACAAAACCAAACAAATGAGAAAGAATGGGGATGAGGACGATGACGATTTTTGCAGTACTTGGGGGTTGAATCTAGGGCCTCACACATAACAGTCAAGTGCTCTACCACTGAGCTGCATCCTCAGCCCTCTCTTCTTTTTTGTTTTGCAGTACTAGGGCTTTGCATGACTTTTTAAAAGTATTCTGGCACTGGTCTATACCCCCATTGCCCTGTTTTTAAAAGAAAATATTATCATTAGATAGGGTCTCCCTAAGTTATGCAGGCTTAATCTGGCTTTGAACCTGTGTCCTCCTGCCTCTACCTCCCAAGCCTAGGATTCCAGGTGTGAGCCACCACCCTTGGCCCTCAGCCCTTATTTATTTATTTTGAGACTGTGTCTCACTAGGTTGCAAAGCTTCTCTCTAGGCTGGAACCTATGATCCTCCTGCCTATTGTCTGCCAAGTTCCTGGGATTACAGGTGTGCCCCACTGCAACCCAGGAGAATACGGATTATTTCAAGGAAAAAAAAAATCTGTGGAGTTTTTAAGAAATGTGTGTGTGGGAAGAAATAATAAAATACAATTCTTTTTTTTTTTTTTTTTTTGTGGTACTGGGGGTTGAACCCAGGGTCTCGCGCTTGCCTGTTCTGCAAGTGCTGGACCATTGAGCTGCAGCCCCAGCCCATTTTTTTTAACTTTTTGAGACAGGGTCTTACTAAATTATGCAGACTACCTCTGGTCTCGAACTTGAGATCCTCCTGCCTCTGCCTCTGGAGCAGCTGGGATTACAGGCATGCACCACTGTGCCTGGGTTAAAATACAATTCTTTAAAAAGATAGATCCCTCAATATTTTAATGTGAAGGATTACAAAAATAGTTACCAATAAAATACTCTGCCATGGCTTTTATTTATGTGCGTCCAAAATATCCTCCAAGAAAATGTATTTCAAAAACAGCACAGACATTCTTGAAGGATTTAGGGGTGAGAAATAATTCCTATACCAAAGACAAATTGCTATTGTTAGAAACCATAAAAGAAGTATTTCTTAAGAATTTCAAATCTCACTCTTTCGAACTAAACACATTAGCAAAGCTATATGCCAAGACAGAAGGTCAGAATTATTCAGCCATTAGTCTGCACCCTAACATTGTTTCAGCAAGCCTCTGGTGTTTTGTTGATATTTTCTATCCTTAGATTCAACATTCCCCACCCAGCAGTCTCAGCAGCTTGAGAGGAACAATTGGTGCCAAGACAGATATTTGACAAATAAATGAAATGCCCAAAATGACAACAGTTTAACAGCTTTATATGTGTGTGAATGTGTGTGTTCATACTTACTAATTTAAATCAAATGACACAATCATAGTGCTAATGTCAGCAAAAGTGAATTGTTGTCATTTGGTGCCATCAAATCAGGTCTGAGTCATAGAGACCCTAAGTACAACAGAATGAAACATTCCCTGACACTGTGCCTAACACTACGTCAGTGCTTCTCTGCTATTCACAGGGCTTTCAATGGCTGATTATTTTGGGAATAGGACGAGAGGTCCTTCTCATAAGCCTACAGCACAGCACTCAGTATTCCCAGGCAGTCTCGCCTCCAAGGATAACCAGATCATCCCTGTTTAGCTTCTAAGATCAGACAGGATCAGAAATCAGGGTGGTATGGCTACAAACAAAAAGTAAATAAGTCACATAATTTTACGTTTATCCAGAGAAAACTGCATTTCAGGAACTTATGCAGATCATAAGAATAGACAGAGTAAGAGTCTCACTTGTACCATGAAATTGGTAAAAGCTGACATTGACATAGGAGCACATTGTTTTTGGAAAAAAACCCTCAGCATTGTAATAGTGTCCCATTAAAATGTTCACTGTGTAACATATCAACTTTTAAAAATATATTTATATGGCAGCTTTCTGCACTCTTAAGTTGGACAAACTGAAATTTGTTTTCAAATTTATATAAAGTCTTTAGTCTAACTCTAATGAATATTAATTATTTCCTTGAAAAGAATGGAATTGGATCCATATCTAAAATAGAAAAGAATATAAACATCTAAATAAGTTATTTTAAAATATGAAACACTAATAAATATAGTGCACCGTAGAAGAAACATTTCTTCATTGCATGAGAAATTTCACAAGATATATTAATATTAAACATTAAATGAGGAATATTCAAAGCAGATAAAATGCTGGTAGGAACTAGTACTGAAGTCATCTTCTTCAAATTGGTATTCTCAGAACTCAGAATAATCAAATCACACAAAATGTGACATTATGGATTTCACGTGGTCTTCCTCCCTTATGCATCCCAACAGGAAGATAAATACATGTTCTGCTTTCCAAATAGGGTGAGAGGGTGGCAAACACCATACAAACTGAGGAGACAATTCCATACATTCATATACATTTTCAACTAGTTATTCAGTATTTAGTATTTGGCACTGTGATAGTTCAAGGCATGCATCAGTCCACAAAATACTCTAAAGTGTGTGTATCGTGGAGCTTTTGCTCCCATGGCGAGAAAATAACAGCATAGTAGATGAGAAATGTGAAAAAAGTTTTGGAAGTGAGGGGTGGAATTTTAGATTGTGTGACAATGTGAAGCTTTCCTGGAGAATGGCCTTTTAAGCATAGACGTTGTTTGTTGTTAGGATGCCAGCGAGTCATTTCTGACTCACGGCGACTATCATAGCGTTTTCAATGGCTGTTGTTTTGGGATTGCCTCAGGAGTGGATTGCCATGTCCTTTTCCCATTTTTGCAGTGCTGGAAATCAAACCCAGGACTTCAGAGACTGCAGAGTGGTGCTCTACTAACTAAGCTAAATCCAAGCCCCTTGAAGCACAGATAGGAAAGGGTAAAGGATCCATGCACACCCTGCCTCAGGGAAAGGCTTTCCAGCTAAGAGAGCTGCACTGGTGTTGTGGATTTCCCAGGGGGATAAAGAGTACCCAAAATGGCCGGCCCCTGGGGCCTGCCAGCCCTCTTGGGGGATGCTATCCTCCAAGGTAACTGACCCTTCCCCCACATCCAGGTACCTCACTCCTCCCCCCACCCACTGAGTGAGCCAAGATGGCTCTGGCCAGCTCAGGCTTCCTTGAGGCCTGATTGGCTGAGCCCCATCTGCCTCCTCATTGGTTAAGCCCTTGCCCTCATGCTACCCACGAGCCCTTCCCTGATTGGCCAGCTGTCATTCTTTGACAGTTTCATGGCAGTTGGCTTAAGGGGATAAAAGCCCCTGACCCCAAGCCCAACAGCTCATTCCAAACTCCATCTAGGGATAGCTAAGAGCTTTTACCTGAACCCCACCTAAGGAGAGCTCACTCTGTCCTCTGGCCCCATAAGGACCAGAGGCCTGTGTCCGCCTGACCCACCTAGCCTGCAGCCTTCCCACATCCTGCCTTCTTCATCCTTCCACCTACCTGCTTCCATTGTGCCCTCTGCCTGGCTGCCTGTGTCCTCCAGATCTTCAACTTCTCCCTTCTCAACAAATGGATCAAGTGCTTTGCGAGGCAAGCCTCTGAGAGCAAAGCTCAGGGCCTCCAGAGCGGCAAAGACTCCAGGACTGGATAAACAAAGACACCTGGGAGTCCCTGCCCCAGCAGCTGGGATAGCAGCTGAGCGCCTTCCTCCCCTTTCACCCTGTCTTGCCATTTCCCTATCCCTATAAATAAACCTGCTTTTTTTCACCACTCCTGACCATGACACTCTGTTCCCCGGCCTCATTTCTTTGCAGGGTGCAGTGTTAGGGCACCTAAAGTTGTACAACACACAATGCAGAGAGTCACAGGTTCAAGTCCAACCTGCCCCAACACAAAGGCACCATCTAGATAAGACTGGCCTGATGGTGAAAGATCAGTAGTGGTTCCTATGGCTGGAGCAAACACAGAGGGGAAGATCAGTGAGACATGAAGTCAGAGGTCACCAAGGGCACAGAGCAAGAAGGGACTTGATGTCCACTCAAAGTGAGAAGGGAAGTCATTAAATAGTTTTCAAGACAGAGAGAAAGGAGCCATGACCTCAGTTAGTGTTAAATGATTTGGGGGGTTTTTGTATTGTGGTCAGGAGCAAAAGCAGGGATTCAGAGGTCTTCTGTAATCATTCCAGATGAGAAACGAGAATGGTGGCTTAAATATGAGTGGGGCATAAAGTTCAAATATGAATGAGAAGAGAAAAATTTCAGATATTAGTGGATAGAGAGATAAAATTAATATTTGAGGCCGAAGAATGAGTGACAATGCATTATACATCTCAAAGGAGTTAGAGGAGTTATTGTTAGGTGCCATTGAGTCATGCCTAACTCATAGTGACCCTCATAGGATTTTCAATGGCTGATTGTTTTGGGATTGCCTTGGGAGTGGATTGCCAGGTCCTTCTAACATAGTTAGAGGAGAGGAATGTGAATATACTTACCACATAGAAAGGCTGAAAGTTTAAGGAGAAGGATATGCTAGTCATCCTGAGGGGATCATTAACCAATATACACAAGGATCTGGATATCACCTTATACCTCACAAATATATCCAGATATTATGTGTCACTCAAAAACAAATAATAGTTTTTTTTACAGATGAGAACAGAATCAAAGACAGCACCAAAATTTATGATCTGCATAACTGAAAAAATGGAATCGCATTGATAGAATTAGGGAGAACTGAGGATAGAGCTGTTGGAGGGAGGAGAGTATGGAAATTTTACTTAGGGTTTCAGCTGGGAAAAGAACAACTTTATTATGAAATTTTTCAAAATATTACTGTTTCTGGTGTGCAGGAGGAGAAATTTATATGGTAATATTTGAGCCTGATAACCATGGAATGGAATACATGGAATACATGGAATGTATTCATAGTCACAAGCTCGCTTAAGGCAAGGGCTTGTGCACAGCCTTTAGAATGATCGAAATTCTACAAGGTACTAGAGGACACTTCATTCATTTTGATGGGTGTTTCCAGTTAACATATGTACATATGTACATACACATTTTAATTATATCAGTAATCTCTAGTTTTACCTGTGGGAATAATGTATCCTCAGTCCTCTGATACGTTAAAATGTATATATATATATATATATATATATATATATTTTGTTAGGTGCTGTTGAGTCGGTATCCGACTCATAGCCACCCTCTGTACAACAGGGGAAACACTATTGTGAGTGCTTCTCTGCTGTTCATAGGGTTTTCAATGGTAAATTGATTTTTGGGAGGGGGTTGCCAGGTCCTTCTCCCAAGCCTATAGCACCCGGTGTTCCCGGCGGTCTCCCATCCAGGTACTAACCAGGCCCGACCCTGCTTAGCTTCCGAGATCTGATGGGATCGGATTCCACAGGGCTACGGCTGCAGGCTTTATATATATATATATATATACATATATATATATATATATATATGTATGTATATGTATGTATGTATGTATATATGTATATATGTATGTATATATATATATATATATATATGTAGGGGTTGAACCTATGACCTTGCATACACTTTGCAATTATGCTACCACTGGGATGCTAATTTACTTTTTATTTTTATTTTCAATCAGGTTTTTGCTGAGTTAGGTAAGCTAGCTCTGGCCTTGACCTCACAAGCCTCCTGGCTCTGCCTCCCAAGTCACTGGAATTGCAAGTGTGTGCCACTGAGTCTGGCAAGTTTGCATATTTGTTGTATAACTCAGAAGTGATCAATGCAATCTCTTTCTCTGAATGTGTGGGGAAACAGAAGAAGGAGGAGAGAGAAAGAGATGGATGGGGAAAAGCAGAAGAAGAGTGAGCTTTGTCCATGGTCATATGCTGATCACCCCTATACCTTTCTTGGGAGTCTGGCTGTACAAAATGTCTTGTGGTAATGATCACATACAGATCAGAAAAGAAATAGCAGCATGCATGTGAAAAAAGATAAACCACCGATCTTTCAGTCAATATTTTACTCAACTTCATTTTCAAACTGAGATCAATTCAGTCTGGTTGGGACATATACGGCAGGTGGCATTAGCTTCTACTAGGAGTTTCCTTATACAGTTTCTCTGTATTCCAAATATATTCATATGATTAGCTATAACTTTCTAAAACTACTTTCTACTGTAATCTTGCCACTTTCTGGTGAAGAATCTAACATTTTGATGGGATCAACTCTAATGTCTGCCATTTACACATTTTCCCATCATCATTCCTGTTAACTTGGTATTGTTTATTATCTTTTTCCTGCTTAAAAACCCTTTCTTCCTTCTCTCTATCTGACTAGATTCTAATCCCCCTTGGAGTGTCATTGATTCCACAGAATATCTTCTGAATGTTTGCTTTAATGGCTCATACAACAGATTTTGAACTCTAAATTGTTCTTAAATGTCTTCTTTTATTAGCTTATTTACTTATTGAGTACTCACTATGTTTGAGCTCTAGGATGGTTCTAGGAAACAGAAAAGAAAGAAAAAAAATGTTTTAAGAAGTTATTGGCCTAGTACCCAAAAACATGTTAATACTTATATTTAGAATCTATGGTAGTACATGCCAACATTGTGATTACAGGAATTCTAGTCATAGTATCAATTGGAAGGAATTGTTAGCATCTTACAGAAACACACACACACACATACACACACACAGGCATTTTACCTAATTTAGGCAGCAATGTTTCAACATCAGGAATTCTGGAATATGTTTCTTAGAATGAGTTTCCCAAGTGCCTGCATTATCAGAATCACCTGGATCACATTAGTAAAAGAATACAGAGTACTGTATTCAACAACAATAAAGTTGGACTCAGTAACTGGAATCTATAGTTAAAAAGCTCTCATTCTGATGTTTGTGATAAACTGAGCTTGGTAACTAGGGGAGCCCCAGGGAACCTGGGAAAACTGACCATCCTTCTCGTGGGTTACAGAGTGGTGACTCATGGAAATGCGACAGAGAACTCCTTCCTGTCAGGCTTACGTATGAGTGTGGAGTATAATGTGGGTTTCACTAAGAACTCATCATCAAGAACTCAGTTGATCGGCAAATAATCCCCTTATGACTACTCATCTTATGCCCCTAAATCATACCCATCCCATTTTAATTATTTTATTTATGTGTGAAAACTTAGAGGCGAGTGCTTATTGTGGTGGTGGTGGTACTGGAGGGTTGAACCCAGGATGCTCCACCACTGAGCTGCACCTCCAGTCTCTTTTGTGGTTTTTAGGTGCTTTCAAGTCATGTCTGGATCATAGCAACCCTCCTAGGGTTTTCAGTGGCTGATTGTTTTGGGATTGCCTCCGGAGTGGATTGTCACATCCTTCTCCCGTTTTTGTGGCGCGGGGAATTGAACTCAGGACCTCAGAGAGAACAGAGCAGTGCTCTACCAACTGAGCTAAACCCCAGCTCCCCCAGTCCCTTTTAGAATTTTTATTCTGAGACAGGGTCTCCCTAAATTGCACTGGCTGCCTCGGGCCTCATACTCACGATCCTCCTTCCCCAGCCTCCTGAATAGCTGGGAAGCCCGGTGTGCTCCACAGTGCCTGGCCATGCTTTCCTTCTTGACCTTTGCTTGGTGTGGATCTAATTTGCTGAAACTTAGAATATTGGGCTAATAAAAACATGGAGACTAAATCAATAGTACAGTTCTAGGGTCCTTCTCAACCTGTGATGGAGTTGATCCTGTTGCACATGTGATGTCCTGGGTGAGGCTGGTATGTGGTTGCAGTATACATGCACAGGCAGCTGACTCTCAGGGTAAGATTTTCAGCAAATTGCTACTCAGCTTATTTATTTTACTTTTATGCTACACTCTACTCTTTTTGAAAAAGATTAGTGTGCCCTGTCCCTCAATCAAGTCAATAAATTTAAATACATTTGGCAGAATTGACTTAAATGTCATAGTAACACAAACTTATGGAAAACAAGATCTCCTTTCTATGAAACTAAAAATAGATTTTAAGTACAAATTTCATTCACAACCCTTGTGCCAGAGAGACTGCAAACAGCCTTGATTCCATAGGCATGATCAGGATTCAGGTGACACAGTTCAAAGTATTCATCAAAATAATAGCTAATGTTTTCTGATCATTCCCAATGTTTTCAATAATTTGATTAGCTACAAAAGCAATATATTTCTCCTTACAACACAAATATCATATTTTTGTGTAATGCCTTCATTTAATATCAGGTTGGCACAAAGAAAATACATTTTGGTCTGGCAGATTCATGCAAAAACTAGAATGCATCTGTAACTAAAATTCTGCCAACAGTGAAAGGTTACAGTGAAGACATAGCATAATTTAATCTGTCATGTGTTATTAATTTAGTAATTTAAACTGTCCATCCTAAGCATATATGTTGCTATTAAAATGTACACTGTTAAAATTCTCATTAAATGATTTGATGCCAAGAACATAAGATGGAGGCGATATTCTCATCAATAAATGGTGTTGGAAACACTGGAGAACTATGTGTTAAAGATAGAAATTGGACTCTTATCTTAATCTATGCAAAAAATGTTGTTGTTGTTAGGTGCCATCAAGATGGGTCTGACTCACAGCAACCTTCAAGGAGTTTCCATTGGCTGATCCTTTGGGGATGGCTTCAGGAGGAGATTGCCAAGTCCTTCTCCCAATGCAAAAAATAATCAATTCAAAATAGGTTAAAGAATTAAACGCAGCTGGACACAGTGGCAGAACAAGATAACTAATTAAACATTGCTTGGCATAGTGGTCCATGCCTGTAATCCCATATATTCAGGAGCCTGAGGCAGGAGGATCATGGGTTCCTGGCCAACGGAAACTCATGCAACTTAGGGAGACTCTGTTTCAAAATTTAAAACTAAAAATAAATAAATAAAAGGAGGCTAGGGTGCAGATGCCTGCAGCCGTAGCCCTGTGGCATCCGATCCCATCAGATCTCGGAAGCTAAGCAGGGTTGGGCTTGGTTAGTACCTGGATGGGAGACTGCCTGGGAACACCAGGTGCTGCAGGCTTGGGAGAAGGACCTGGCAACCCCCTCCCAAAAATCAATCTGCCATTGAAAACCCTATGCACAGCAGAGAAGCACTGACAATAGTGTTTCCCCTGTTGTACAGAGGGTCGCTATGAGTCGGATACCGACTCGACGGCACCTAAC
>VMDO01011003.1:0-12957 GCA_007922755.1 Pedetes capensis
TCAATAGACGTCTCCAGCACCACAATTCAAAAGCATCAATTCTTTTTCTGTCTCTCTTGTTCAATGTCCAGCTTTCACAACCATATGATGCCACTGAAAATACCATGGCATGAGTCAGACGCACCTTGGTCTTCAATGTGACATCTTTGCTTTTCAATACTCTAAAGAGATCTTTTGCCACAGCTTTTCCTAGAGCAATATGTCCTTTAATTTCTTGACTGCTGCTTCCACGGGTGTTGATTATAGAGCCAAGCAAAGCAAAATCTTGGACAACCTCAATCTTTTCTCCATTTATTGTGAAGTTGTGTACTGACCCAGTTGTAATGATTTTTGCTTTGTTGATGTTTAGTTGCAACCCATATTGAAGGCTGTGATCTTTGATCTTCATCAATAAATGTTTTAAATTCTCTTCACTTTCAGCAAGCAGAGTTGTGTCATCTGCATAACGCAGGTTGTTAATGAGTCTTCCTCCAATCCTGATGCTGTGTTCTTCCTCATAAAGTCCAGCTTCTCAGAATATTTGCTCAGCATATAAATTGAAGAGATATGGTGAAATTGTATAGCCTGTACAGGGAGGAAAAACCCCTCCCTGTGGCAAAGATGCAGATATGGCTTCTACAACCATAACATAAAGTGTGTATCCTAGGGCTGGGGGTGAAGCTTAGAGGCAAAGAGCATGCCTAGCAGCCACCAGCTCCAGAGAAGAATCCTCTGGAAAACATATTGAACTACTTGAGGATTGGCCTTTATACCTTGTCCTATAATTAACTAAGGCAGCTGGTTCTCAAAGTGTGGTCCCTGGACCAGAAGCCTCGGTAACCTGGAAACTTGCTAGAAATGCAAATTCTCAGGCTCCACCCCATGCATGCTGGACTAGAAATGCCAGGGATGTGGCTGAGTTCTCTGTGTTTGAACAAATCCTCCAAGTGATTCTGACACATATTGCAACTTGAAAACCACTAAATAAGCTATGTAACCTTGAGGAATGCAGACAACTCTGAGCTCCAGTTGCCAGCTCTGAAGTCTTATGGCACTTCTATGACCTAAACATCTGAATTATTAATAGGATAGATTGAACTCATATCCCTATTTTTGAGAACTGGTACACAATGAAGCAAAGAAGGAGAAAGGAGATGAGAAGGACGAAGAGGACACCCTTTCATATAGCCCACAATTAGTCAAAGCAGTGATTTTGTTTATGATGATCTGTGGCTGCAATGCCTGTGACATCCCAAATTAGAACATGTTTTTTGGAGTCACTCTGGGTGCAACCAGCTCTTTGGGAAGTTAAAAATTTATTAGGCAACTTGGAGCTCAGCTCAAAGAAAGAAAGAATCGATTAAAAATATGCATTCTGTTTCCTTAGCCCTGCCTTGAGTCATTCAGGGGACAGTTTCTGGGAAGGGAATCTAATAGATGTTTTTTGGAAACTGGAATGAAGTACTATCTCACTTCCCAGGAGTTAAAACTCTCTCTCTCTCCGCTCAGGCGATAGCATATATTTCAGGATCCATTTCAACCAGAGATGACATAACCAGCCTTCCAGGTAGCCTCAGGAAATCATGTTTCCCCAGCTGAGCAATGACTCAGGAGGTGGCAGAGAGTATGAATGGTCTTAAGTACCATGCTGGCGCCAAGTGTTATATTGGGTATTTTTGTTGTTGTTGTTTCTTTGTTTTTTCTTTTCTGTTTTGTTATTGTTTTGTTGTTTTTGAGACAGGGTCTCTTTGTTAGCCCAGGCTGGCCTGGAACTCATTATGTCCCCCAGGCTAATCTCAAACTCACGTTGACCCTTCTACCTCAGCCTCTCAAGTGCTGGGATTACAAGTGTGTACCACTATGCCTGGCTCCACATTGTCACTATTAGTAAACATTTTACTTGTCCAGAACCAAAGTCTTTGTAACCCCATTCTTATGTAGTATATGGCTTAGGTCAGAAATCTCTCCATTAGGTCTAGCCCTGAGTTTAGAAAAGATACTGATTTTCATCTGTGAGGTCAAAGCTACTCATCTATCATCAAAAAACTCATGTGTAGTAGCCATTCAAGGAACATTTGTTGAGTGAAATAATGAGTTCACTAAAATCATACACAAGCTTAAAATTGGTTGGTAAATACTTACTATAATCATAACTATTCTGAACACTCACTCTTAACTATTTCTTTCATGGTGCGAAAGGAAGTTAACATATTCTTGCCACTGAGTCCCAAGTAATTGGTGCCTATTTATCTCATTTAATCCTTATAGCAACCCTGTGAAGTTAGAGTTGTTAATCCTATATTGTAGGTGAGAAAACAGCCCAACACTCTTAAGACTGAACAGCTGGGGAGCAGCAGAGCCAGAATCAGAGCATAGTTTTTATATTCTACTTTCCCCAACTGTGTAACACCAGATTTAGTGTACGAGCAAAATGAATCCTCAGAACTGAGGCTCACATTCGGGAACAAAAAGCCTTGTTGGCACCTTGAGCTATCCACCAGAGATGACTGATCATGGCTGAGGCAATTTATAATAAAGGAGAAAACAACTAAACACCTATTTTTTGTTTTATCACATATTTTATACATACAAAATCACTTATTCAAGTCACTTATAAATGTAAAATATGTATAAAATAAAGATAAATTATAAAGAATATAATAACATAAACATTCATGTGTCCATTACCCAGTTCTGGGTATCATTTCATTACTATTCTCTTTATCTAGAAAAAAAAAAACCGCTATCCTGAACTTTTGCCTCTTCATGGTTTTATTACATGTAGCTATATATGTATGTCAAAATATATTATTATCTTTGCTTTGGAACTTTATGCATGAGATGTCATACCACAAGTATTCCTCTGCAACTTGCTTTGTAAATTAACATTATTATGCTGGGGCTATAGCTCAGCGGTAGAGTGCTTGCTTAGAGTGTATAAAGCTCTGGGATTGAAACCCCAGCAACACACACACACACACACACACACACACACACAAAAAAAAAAAAAAAAAAAAAAATTACCATTGTGTTCTTCAGATGAATACATTTCCCACATAAATCTATAGTTCACTCATTTTTTGCTGCTTTGTAGTATCGTACTGCATGAATATGTCATAATCTATTGCTCAGTTTCCCAAGGGGAATTTAGATTGTTTCCAGTTTTTCACCATCACAGACAGAACCACTGTGAACATGTCTCTTGATTCAGATGTTGTCATGATTTGAATATAAAGTGTACCCCAAAGGTCATGTGTTTTAGCATTGGGCTGTCAGCTGGTAGCACTATCCAGGGAGATTGTGGAACTTTGGGAGGCAGCTCTAGGTTGGCAGAAGTATCTCCCTGGGGATGGGCCTTTGGAGGTTTTTGCCCTGGACCCACAGCCTAGGTCTCTTGTCTGTTCCTGGTTTGACATGCTATGATGTCCTCTGTCATAGGTCCTACCATTACCATTATGGACTGATTCTCTATCTTTCAGCTCCTAATAAACCTCTTCCTCCATGTTTGTTTGGGTTGGCCTTTCTGCTATGTTGTTGTTGTTGTTAGGTGCCGTCGAGTCGGTATCCGACTCATAGCGACCCTCATAGGGTTTTCAATAGCTGAGTACTTCGGGATTGCCTTGGGAGTGGATTGCCAGGCCCTTCTCCCATTTTTGTGGTGTTGGGAATTGAACTCCAGTCCTCAGAGACTGCAGCGCAGCGCTCTACCCACTGAGCTAAATCCCAGCCCTTTTCTGCTATAGTCATGACTAAAACAGAAAATCAGTACCGAAGGGTGGGGTCATTGCTGTGTAGAAATCTAACAATGGGGTTCCTCCGCCTTTGGAACTTATTTGTAGGAGTTTGGGAGAGTTTGAAGATGTGGGTAAGAGAATTGCTGGAGGGCTTGAGAAAGGATTCTGGTGAGAGTAAAGAAAACTGGAATGCCAGTAAAAATGCAGATGGAACTCACAGTGTTTTAGAAGAAAATGAAGACTCTATTAGACATTGCAATAGAGGTGATCCATTTTATATCCTAGCAAAGAAATTGTCTGCATTTTATCCATAGCCTAAAGATTTGAGTGAGGATGAATTTAAAAGTTATGAACTGCCGGGCATGGTGGTGCATGCCTGTAATCCCAGTGGCATGGGAGGCAGAGGCAGGAGGATCGCAAGTTCAAGACCAGAGGCAGTCTGTGTAATTTAGCAGACTCTGTCTCAGAAAAGTAAAACAAACTGGACTGAGGGTGCAGCTCAGTGGTCCAGCACTTGCAGAGCATGCAAGCACAAGGCTCTGGGTTCAACTCCCAGTACCACAAAAACCACAAGGGCAATAAGATATAGGAGGCATGGCTTGGTTACTGCTTACTGCATTCAGCAAAAGTTAGGGAAAAATAAAGCAAAAGGCACACACACACCAAAAAAATCTGAAAAATGTGTGATTTAAAGAGGTAAAAAGCTGTGGCTTGTGTAAAGTTACTATGGACAGGGCTGGTTTTGGCCATGAGGCCTTAACTGTAAAAGAAATAAGCTGCAGTGAATGAAAGCCTCAAACTTTTTGCTGGGACAAAAGAAATTCAAGGCACAGAAGGAGTCAGTCAGACCCCTCCCACCTAAGGCCTCAGAGTGTGAAAAGTGAGTGTCTAAAAAGCTGTTTCCTAGATTGAAAAAGGAAGTATCTGAAAAGAGAATGCCTCCAAGATGCCCCCCTGAAAAGGGGCCACATAGGGAAATATTGGGGCTGGGATTTAGCTCAGTGGGTAGAGCACTGCGCTGTAGTCTCAGAGGTCCCAAGTTCAATTCCCAGCACCGCAAAAATGGGAGCAGGGCCTGGCAATCCACTCCCAAGGCAATCCCAAAGCACTCAGCCATTGAAAACCCTATAAGGGTCGCTATGAGTCAGATCCCGACTCGAAGGCACCTAACAACAACAACAACAACAGGGAAATATTTCCTTGGTCTGGGCACACAGAAGCCACAGCTACAGCTGCCTCTCCAGCCAACAGCAAAACTTGGTGACCTCCAGAGGGTGCTGGTTTTGTGGCCATGGAGAAGATAAGAGTTAAAGAGTTATGGAGGCTGTCACCAGGGTTACAGAAGATAGCCTGTGAGGCCACACAGTGTTTGCCAGGATCAAGTGCCCTGCAGAGAGCCCTGAATGGCCGATGCATAAAGCTTTGAGGATGGAGCCCAAGCAGCAATAGAGATCACAGGATGTTGGCAACGCCAACACCATGAAATGTTTGCCAAGGGATGCTGCCATCAAAAGGTGGCACTAGCCCAGAAGGACTGTTTGTACTACAAATGAGAAGACCACAGGGGCAGAGCCACACAAGCCTATTTGGGCCCAGATAATGCCAGATGCCGGATGTCTTGTGTGCCGGATGCCAGATAGAACTGATCGAGTTTGGTTTTCCAGCAAGGTGTTCGTCTTGCCTTGGACTGATCTTTCCTTTCTCTGCCCCTGTTGCTACCTTTTGGAATAGGAATTATTACTCTGTGCCACTATATGTTAGAAATATGTAACCGGCTTTTTATTTTTTAGGGGCTCACAGTAAGTTTGTCTTGGATCTCAGTGGAGACTGAGACTTTTGAACATGGTTAAGACTATTAAGACTTTAGGGACTCTTAAAGTTGGGCTGGGGCTGGGATTTAGCTCAGTTGATAGAGTGCTGCGCTGCAGTCTCTGAGGTCCCTAGTTCAAATCCCAGCACTGCAAAAATGGGAGAAGGACCTGGCAATCCACTCCCAAGGCAATCCCGAAACAGCCATTGAAAACCCTATGAGGGTCGCTATGAGTCAGATACCTACTCGACAGCACCTAACAATAACAACAACGAAGTTGGGCTGAATATATTATGCATTATGAGATGACTATGGACCTTTGGAGGTCAGAAGCAGAGTGTCATGGTTTTGAAGTCATGTACTATACATTTGGTCCCCAGATAGTATTGCTGTTTGTGGAGGTCATGGAACTTTGGAGATGGATCTTAGCTTTACAGAAGTGACAACTTTGGGGGTTTTTATCCCCCATCCAGAGCTCAGCTCACTCTCCGCTTCCTGCTCATAAAGATGTAAGGTTATTTGCCATAGGCTCTGCCTCCTGTTTCTGCCATGTTTGCCCACTGCCATTATGGACTGATCCCCTAACTGTGAGCTTCCAATAAATCTCTACTCTTAAAAGAAGAAAGGGAAAGAGATTTCACCCCAGAATTTGCTTTGAGTCTCCAGCTAAGAATCAAGAACTTTCACACAACTACCTAAAAACTACTGTGAGGACGCTTGCATAGAGACATTATTTTGGGGAGACATTTTAAATAAGGAAAGTATTAAAATAGTAATAGCCATGCTTGGGGTCAAAATGTACTTAACCTTTGAGTTTGACCTGTTTTTCCCTCTGTAATTCTATGCTTCTTTGAGATATGCACAGGGAACTCCCTTGTGACTTTTTTCTTAAATCTAAACAATAGAACTACTTCTTTTGATCTTATTGGTACCTCTCTCAGCCTGGGCCAGGGGCCTTTCTAGGCACTTGAAGCTCACATCTCACTAAGTGCCCAGAGCTGGGTGCCCACAGCTGACATCACAGGTCTGGGTGCCCTAGATTAAAGAAAACTGGAGAGAACTTGTGCCCAGGGGCTTTCTCTTCTTGGCTATCCTGGGAAGCCTATGTCCATGTCCTAGATGCCTGTCTCTCTCCCTGAGTACCCATATGTATTCTAAAGTGTGTACTTAATAAACTATCTGACTTTATTTCATTCTCTCTAACTCATCTTGAAGGCTGGGATTTAGCTCAGTTGGCAGAGCACCACTCTGCTTGGTCCTGAGTTTGATTCCTAGCACCGCAAAAAAGGGAGAAGGACATGGCAATCCACTCCCAAAGGCAATCCCAAAACAATCACCCATTGAAAACCCCATGAGGGTCCCTATGAGTTGGACGCAACTCAACGCTGGCACCTAACAACAACAAAAACAACTCGGCTTGAAATTCTTTTCTGTGACGAAGCCAATGACTTGACTTAACTTGAATGGAGGGCCAACTAGGGGAACTCCTCAGACTAGATGGTCATGCTTAGCTGTATCTCTCTGCTGCGCTGCTGGTGACATTTCTGGCACCTAACATAGGGCCCAAGAGTTGAAGAAGGTATGGTGAGTCTTCTTAACTACTGAAATATGTCTGCTCCTTTGCTTTATTTCCTAGCTAATATCTTTACTCTTTCCAGTTTTATAACTGCTATTCTTCTTGGGACGCCAATCCTGGAAATCTGGAGCAATTGTGGGCTGACAGCGAGAGTTACATTCCTGCATACATTTTTCCAGACTCGAAGCTCTATGGCCCTGAGGAGTGAACTTACTCATTTTCTTCCTCCTCTGCTTCAATCTATGCTTTTCTCTCTCCTCCAGCCCAAATCCCCTACCGACTATGGTTGTTTTTGTTTGGTGCCACCGAGTCTGGTCCAACTCAGTCACCCTCATAGGGTTTTCGATGGCTGATTGTTTTGGGATTGTTTTCAGGAGTGATTGCTAAGTCCTTATCCCATTTTTGCAATGCTGGGGATGGAACCTAGGTCCTCAGAGAGTGCAGAGCAGCATTGTACCAACTGAGCTAAACCTAAGCCACTTGGACATAGAAATGACCATTTTCCTAAACCTTGCCTCGTGCCTCCTTAACTTTAACATTCAGCTTTTGGGGATGTAGAGTTCTTTTATCTTGTTCCACACACCTCTCTCAAATTCCCCTAAGCCCTTTCTTTTTTGTATTCCTGTTTATGTCGAAGACTCAGACTTTTGGGAACCCAGGGTTTTAGGCTATCCTGAGATCAACAGGTAGACTGTGTTTTGGGTTTAATTAGCTTCTAAAACTTTGTCTCTTCTCTCTCTTGCCTGTGTGCCATGGCCATGACAGGCAGGAGACTCCAACAAACCTTTTTCTTTCCTGGATACCTTTCCCAGAGGCCCTTTCCCTCCTACTTTGTCCTTTTGTTTTGTATCCTCTCTGGTCAATCTCAGCTATAACTTCCACTTTTCTTTTGGGGGAGATAAGTTTTCTTATCGTCCTTTCACTCATAATACTTTATCTAATGGTCATGAGGCCAGATATAAATGGGAATTAACAGTATAACTTAATCTCCCCTCCCCCTGGCAGCATAGTCCAGAGTTAAATTAGGGATTTGAGCTCTTCTGCTATGTGGACAGGGCTGGGATTTAGCTCAGTGGGTAGAGCACTGCGCTGCAGTCTCTGAGGTCCCTAGTTCAATTCCCAGCACCGCAAAAAATGGGAGAAGGACCTGGCAATTCACTCCCAAGGCAATCCCGAAACAGTCTGCCATTGAAAACCCTATGAGGGTCGCTATGAGTCGGAAACCAACTCGACAGCACCCAACAACAACAAGCTGTTTGGACCAGGCCACACCTCTTTCCTTTAGGCTCCTTATGCTAATAGGAAAACTAAGCCCTGCCCCTTCCTGCCTTTGCAATATCCTAGATCACATCAGGCATTCTTTCTATTCTTTTTGGGGGTTTTATGCAGACCAGAGGAACTGGCTTCCAAATCCTGTTTGATGAAACTCAATACTCGCCCCCCACCCCCAGCTTCTCTGTCCTAGCTATGTTCAGATTCTTACTTCCCCCTTAGATGGGAGGCCAGATTACTCAAGAAAGGAAAGACAACTAGCATAGACATGAGAACTTGGACAAGCTAGCTGTACTAAGGTCTTGGACTGATGAAGGATGCTCCTGACATCCATAAAAACTGAGATCTCAGCCGGGCGCGGTGGCACACGCCTGTAATCCCAGCGGCTCGGAAGGTGGAGGCGGGAGGATCGCAAATTCGAGATCAGAGGCAGTCTGCGTAACTTAGCAAGACCCTGTCTCAAAAAGTAAAAAAATGGGCTGGGCGCGCAGCTCAGTGGTCCAGCACTTGCAGAGCATGCAAGTGCGAGGCCCTGGGTTCAACCCCCAGTACCAAAAAAAAAAAAAAAAAAAATCCTGAGATCTCTGGAGGGGCTACCCCAAAGGAGAAACTCCTTTAGATTACCACACCTGTCTCCCCAAACATGTTGTCCTCTCTTTCACAAAAATTCAAATGTCAGTTCCCTTTTAGGATGAATTCTGATGAAAATTAGAACAAATTGAATTTTTTTTCTATAAACTTGGTCTGGTAGTAGTATAAGCTAAGGGGTGAATAAACTGGCCTCTAAATGGTATTCTTTATTATGCCATCCTACAGTTAGATCTATTCCGTAAGGAAAATACTTGAAAATTAGTGGAGATAAATTGGCTTAAAAATAAAAATTACAAAGAAATAATTTCAGTAGTAGGGGTATCTTCCTTTCTGCTGATTAGCTTTTAAGTTAGCTTTTAAATCACCTTAAATCTCTGAAACAAGCCTCACATTTTGTGCTTTTTCTTCTCAATGGGTGTTACTTAGAAGCTGTCTTTGATGGCTTGGTACTATGAAGGAAGTAATCCAATTGGTAGTACAAAATTTTTGGTTCCTTTTTTCTCTCTCTATTTTTTGTACGAATGTACTGTCTACTTGTGCTTATGTTTGTAGATTGTTTGCATGATATCAACTTGGCCTAAACAGCTAAGAATGCACTCTGATTTAATGTAACTGTTATATGTTATTTTAGTTTCTTGCTAGTTTAATTGGTATGTTTAATTGGTTGCCATGTTTAATTGATTGCATGTCGTTCAGTTTACTAGTCTGGCTGTCGACCTACTTCAAACCAGCCCTGGCAAAAAGGTGCAGACACTCAAAGGTTAATTATCAAACCCACTTGGGACTAAGAAAAATGCATTTTAAAATTCAAACTACAGTGAAGTTTAAGATGAAGTTGGCAAAATGTTTTAAATTTGGCGAATTAACAAGTGGTCTTAATTTAAGGTTTAAACTTGGCCAGTTAAACACATGATCTTAATTTGCTTTGCTTTGTCATCCAAACTCCCTTTAGATTGTTAATTTTTTTTTTAGTATATTACTCTGTTGAAAAGACATTTTCAAATGCGCCCCATATTCTGTAACTCTCCTCTCTCTCTGGCTTCTTTATGTTCACCTAGGGAAAAGAAATTCACCCAGGGAACATAGATTTTTCCAATTTCCAAGTTTATCTAAGCTTCTCCAGGTACCTCAGTTTTCCTGGTAGTTATTCCTTAATGGTATGCTATCTTTAATAAGCCTATTCTATTGTCTCTACTATAAATTCTGTGTTGGATATAAATTCTTTTATATACTGGATGCAAGGACCAAAGTTTTGCTGCCACATTCCCAGACTCTGGACCGCTTGCCCACACCCCCCACATCTCCTCAATAACAATAAGGCTTAAGTTAATACCAGTAACATATTTTATCTATGTTTTCATTTATAATGGCTGGATGTTTAAGACACTACATCTATGTTTTCTATGTCTCGAACAGGGCTTCCTGAATCTCATTAAATATGGAAATTTTATTTTACTTTGTTAAAAATAATTAAAAAGGCCTTTCTAAAATCACCATTTATATGAGGAAATAAACAAGGCAAAATTAAACTATCAAACAAGAGGTGCGGATATAAAAGCTATGGGCAAAGAGATTTTTGGTGAGGTGAAGCTTAAAGGGAAAAAGAAATGCTTTTAAATGAACCATAAAGTTAAAGCATATTGGAGATAATTAATAATATATTGTAGGAAGGCTGATAAATGATGAAAATTATTTTTAAATGATATATATAAATATTTAGATTGATTATAATCTTTAAAAAGTAATTTAAAAGGTTTTCTAAGATCAAATTTTAATGTACTGATGTAAAAAGAAGATAACGGGCTTATCTTTCATTTAAAATATAGCTTTGAAATTACGTATTTAGTTGTTAAATCTTTTCCCCTCCACTGGGGTCAGAACCCTTAAATCTTTTACCCTTGAGGAACAAGAACTCATGCAGATTCTAGAGATTTTAAGATAAGCAACTTCTCCTACCTCCCTCAGGACATTTTCCCTTCTCTGGCAGTCTTTTAGGGGCACTTCTTTCTCATAATCCACACCACACAGACTTTTGGGGTGAATAAACCTGAAAGACTGACCATCTTTCAGGTTGTAGAGAGATGTAAGAGGAACTGCTCCCTTTTTAGGACATAGATAATTCTGAGAAGACTGCTTTCCCCTCCAGTACACCATCTTAAATTATACAATTCTGAACTAACACAAGTAATTTCAGACTCCATGAGTCCCCAGCCCATGAAAAGGTACAAAGCTCCACTGCTTATATATCTAACTCTGCTGGTCTGAATTAGAATTCAGGGGATTATTTACTGGAGAGCTCAAGGAACTGTGCACTAGCTCTAGGAGGACCTAGAGAAAGTCATACTGGGGCAATTAGGATGCTCAATTTGCTTGGTCACTGGCTAAATCAGGAACTCAATGATGAGTATCCTGAAAATAAACCAAGAACTGAGTGATGAGTATCCAGAGACCTGGAGGGAACAATAAATTGTGCACTCTGCTCTAGGAGGGCCTAGAAAAAAAAAAAAAAAAGAAGAAGAAAGAAAAAGAAAGAAAAAAAGAAGGAATGAATGAAAGAAAGAGAGAGAGAAAAAAAAAGATCAGGAACTTGACCTTGGACTATCTGGAAACATGTACCTTCTTTTTCTTTATTTCTTCCTGTTTTTTGTTTCTTCTGTTAGATATACAAGTGGGACTGGGATTTAGCTCAGCTGGTAGAGCGCCATTCTGTAGTCTCTGAGGTCCTGAGTTTGACTCCCAGCACTGCAAAAATGGGAGAAGGACTTGGCAATCCACTCCTGAGGTACTGAAAACTCTGTAAGGGTCGCTATGAGTCGGATACGACTCAATGGCACCTAACAACAACAACAACAAGATATACAAGTGGCCAAAAGAACTTGTGACTATGGGTGACCAAACTTTTATTCCTAAAGATTTACCCTTAGGCTGTATTTTAAATAACTGAGGTCATTTTAAGAGATCTGGTCCTTATACAGATCAGAAAAAGGGGGGGAAAATGACCTCAAAATGGGATTCTAAAATATAACATGGTAGTGCCATTAGATCCGTTCTACAAAAATGAAAGGTGAGTTGTGTGAGGTCCTTTAGGTTCAGGTATTCATGTCATTGTTTCAGAAGCCAGAGTTGCAAGGAAACTACAAAGTCTTCTATGCTCATGAATCTCTAGTGTATGAGGACAGTTCTATGGGGGATATATTATTAAGTGTCCCTAGTAGGCCACCAAGGAATCTCATAGAACAACCTGAACCCCAAGGCAATGCCACCAACGTCAAATCCAGGAAAAGACTTTTCTCAACAGAACACCTTAGCCCAGCAGGAGCAAACATGAGTGAAACTTCTTATTACTGTAATGGTATGTTTCCTCACCAGGAAGTAAAAAATGGGGAGGAAATCTCAAGAGCACATGTCCCTTTCTCAATACCAGACATAGCTAAATGCAAGCAAAAATTGAGGGGTTTTCCAGAGGATCTAGAGAAGTTTATTTGTGAATTTCAGTTCCTGAGCATCTTATGTGACCTAACTTTCACAGATTTACATGTAATCTTGTCCACTTGCTGTACTCCCAAAGAAAAGGGACAAATTTGGGCAGGTACTCAGGCTTCTGGGGATGACATTCCATGCAAGAGACCAGAGGCAACCCTCTGGGGCCACAGCTGCTACAAATCAGGAGCCACACTGGCAATACCACATAGAAAGAGATGGTTTCATTATGCATAATCTTATGATTATGTGCTTAATTGAGGGAATTCATAGATTGATGAGGAAACCTATGAACTATGATAAGACTAGAGAAATAATCCAAAATAGAAATGAAAATCCAGCTCTATTTTTAGGTCTTCTCATCAAAACCCTAAGAAAATACACTGATGTTGACCCTAGCTCCCATAGAAGTCAGATTTTTCTAGACAAGCATTTTATCAGCCTGTCTGCTCAAGACATTTGGAGGAGACTACAAAAGGCAATGGCCTGCAGCGGCCTGTGGCCTGTGGCATCCC